>WEKX01025107.1:180888-303571 GCA_013390025.1 Pitta sordida
AATGTCCCAGCTTTTTGGCCAGGTTGGGGTGGTGGGCTTACCCCACCCACAGTAGAGCAACTCAAAGTCTCTCTGTAGTGATTAGTATTCTGGAACATGTCTGTTTATTTCTTGGACCTGAAGACATTTCCTCCTCTCCTTCCTTCCCCTGATCATTCCAAAGCAAAAATCACCAGTGTAAGAGTTCTTGTGGGTGCTTTCTGGTGGACCTTGCTGTTAGGATCTTTTCATGTTAGATTGTCTTTTTTTCTTGCTGCAGGCTGTTAACCTTTGCCTTGTCCCCTTTGCCCTGAATTATTCCTGCCTCTCCATAGCTCTTCCTGGTTTAGATTTATTAATTGAAAGGGAAGCTGCCACTGAAATGCTCCTGGCTATGAGCTGAGTTTGAAAGCTATGCCCTGTTCCAGAGACAGGAGGACAGATGTGTGAGGTGGGAAACATGGTACCAAAGGAAAAACCTTTCCAGAGATGTTACCTTGAGCACAGCAACCTATATGGCCGAGCCTGCAGAGTCTCCAATTTTAAGTTATCTTCACAGGTAACAACAGACATTGAAAGCAAGTTTACCTAATTTATGATCTTTCTTAGGCTTGTGTATTCCAAGCTGGGCAATGTCCTCTGATACTTTTTTTTTTTCCTCTAAATGCTCCAATTTATAACCAAAAGCTATTTACTCCTCTTTAATACCTCAAATTAAGCTCCAAATGCTGTCTAGACTATAATCTGTTTATTTAGCGATCAAGAGTGAATGCTGTTCAGGTGCTTGTTGTAAGAGTGAAACAAAGAGACAAGGGCCAGCAGGGAAGACTTTGTTTAAGCATACAGTTTGGCTTTGGGTCCTTAGGCTGCCCCATCACGGCTGCATTGTTGGGATATACGAAGGTGCTGCAGTCATTTTCTCTGCTGAGCCATGGAATTCCCCCCATTACCCTGTAATGTTCAGGGTAGTTCCAGTTATCAGGAGCTTTTAGTCTAATCTTCTAAACCCTCTTTTCTTTCCTTTTTTTCCCTTCTCTCGTCTTGAGCTGCTCTGGACATCTCTTCAGTGCTGGGAAAAGGACAGTTCCCTCTGTGTGGTTTTGTTAAGAGAACAAAAAGAACAGAAATCACTCTTTATTTACAACGAAAGATGTGATAGGAAGAAGTGTAAGGGTACTTAACACTGACTAGGGAAAATAAAGTTTCTCTGGAAATGTGGGAAGAGAAAAGGAGACTGAGGGGAAATTTTGTCACTCTTACAGCTTCCTTAAAAGAAATACTTGCGAGGTAGGTGTTGACCTCTTCTTCCATGCAACTTGCAACAGAACAAGGGGAAATGTACTGAAGATGCACCAGGGAAGGTTCCAGCTGGGTAACAGGAAACATTTCTTCACTGAAAGAATGATTAAGCATTGTAACAGGCTCCCCAGGGAAGTGATGCAGTCACCATCCTTGGAAGTGTTCAGAAAACGAGTAGATGTTTTAGTGAGCATAATGGTGCTTGGTTGAAGGTTGAATATAATGATCTTGGAGATCTTTTCCAACCTTAATTCTATAAAATTGGAAAAATAAAGTGAAAGACTACCTGCAAGTCTATTTATGTTTCATAATATTTGTGACTACATAACACCCATGGAAGTTGTGGGGGGATGGGTCTGGGAAGGTCCCATGAGTTATGAAGATACTGCACCCATGAATATTCAATTACCCTCCCCCAGTAGCCAAGCACCCTCCACTAATTATGTCTGGAGGGCAGTGCTGGGAGCGTGGCTTGCACTGTAGCACCTCATTAAAGCAGAGGAAGTGCCTTTTGGTGCCTCCTGGCCACAGAATCTGGGGTCCAGGATGTTATGCACAAGGGTGCTGATGAGGTTCAAGGCAAATTGGGGCTGAGCCAAAGAAAAACCAAAACAAAAACCCCCACCCCTTCCCCTCACGAGCTTTGGAAAAAAAAAAAGGAAAATGTGAAAGTATAAACTATTTACTTTAGTAAACAGACAAGTTAAGATACAATAGTATTAAACAGCAAAACCTGAGATATGCCACAAGACCCGTGATGTGAAAAGTCCTGAATGTAAAGAGTTCTGCTGGTCTTGATGAAATTCCACCAGACAGTCCCAGAAGAAACCCCTCAGGTGCACAAAGAGTAGCCAGAGCTCAGAGTCCTAATGCAGGCACTGCAGGGGAAAGCAAGAGACGAGCAGGAAGAACCCCCAGGGGACAGGGGAAGGGAATTGCAGGCCCTCTCTCCCTCTTCTAGAGGCTGGAGTGCAGCAAGAAAAAAAATGTCCAAGGAAAACAGAAAAAAAAGTGGGAAAAAAAAAGAAAGACAAAAAAAACCCCAAAATAAGAGGCTCTCCCAAAGCTGGAGCAAACCCACCAGAGGAGGCCCTCTCCAGCTTCACACAACTGCAGCTGTGTCAGAGAGTACCCGACCAGTTCCCTACTACTGTGTGTGTGCTACTGAAAAACTTTTTTTCATCAACGGCCGCTTCTCAAGTTTTGGGGTTTTTTTCCTCCCCTTCTGGATAGAGAAAGAGAAAATTACCTTGACACTCCACTGCTGGGACCATCCTGTGCCAGGACGATCCCACATGGCAGCCGCACAGATCCCACAGCCCTCCTGCTGCTGGGATTGCAGGCGCTTGTGCTGGTGTGGCAGGGACCTTTGTCCCATACCACATGTGTCCTACCTCTAGCCACTGCCCAGTCCTCCTTGGGACACAGCACAGTGTGTGGTGGAGGAGGCATCCTGCCAATTGCTGGGGCTGAGACGCTGCTCCATGAGTGTGGGGCTGGGTTGTCACTAACCATAAACACACCCCAGCCCAAGAGGCAGGGGCAGCTTCCTTCTACCTGTTGTCAGAAGAGGTGAATGGTGAGTCTGTTTATGAGAAGTTTCTCTCATAGATGGACTGAAAAGTTTTTAAACCAAGCGCTAGCCAGCATCTGCAACTCAGCCCCTGTTCAGGCTGAATGAAGCCGTGCTCATGGCTGCATTCACCTGGGTTGTAAAGAAATGTACACTTGGTCAAGGACTGGCTCTATGTGTGTGTCTGAGTGTGTCTGTGTGTCTGTGGCACTGAGAGCGTGGTGGGGGGATAGAGGGGGAAGTGGAGACAGTGGGCAGCTCTGCCACTGCCTCCCCGTCTATTCCTATGGAAATAGTGCCTTTGGGACACACAACCACACACACACATGCATGCACACTCCCTACCCGACCCCACCTGGCCCCGTGTTGTCTCTACCAAGGTGCACTGGGCACAGAGGTTTTTTTTCCTGCTCTTTTTTTCTGGCAAACCTCAGCCAAACACAGCCCCCTACGCCTGCCCCTACTGCCTCCAGCCACCTTGGGATGGCTGCAGCTGGGGCTGGGGTAAGGAGGAGCCAGATGGGTGGGGGAGTGGATCCCTGCAGCAGGGAGGGAAAGGAGGAGAGGAGCCTGAGCAGCGTCTGGGCTCAACCAGGGTGGCAGTGGGTGCCAGGCAGCAACCGAAGAACCAGCGTGAACCACGGTGCAACCTGAGGACCTAGAACGACTGAACGACTACGGGAACTAGTGTTGTTCAGCCTGGAGAAGAGGAGATTCAGAGGTGACTTCATTGCTGTTTACAACTACCTGAAGGGAGGTTGCAGTCAGGTGGGTGTGAATCCCTTCTCTCAGGCCGACAGCACCAGAGCAAGAGCCTTTAGCTATGCCAGGAGACATTTAGGCTGGAAGTTAGGAACAGCTTTTTCACAGAGAGAGTGATCTCTCAGTGGAATGGTCTGCCCAGGGAGGTGGTGGAGTCGCCATCCCTGGAGGTGTTTAAGAAAACACTCGATGAAGAGCTCAGTCTAGGTGGTGGGAGGCTTGGGTGGATAGAGCGTGGTGCTATGGTTCCACGCTTGTGGGTCTGATCCCTGGGTGGGCGTTTGCTTGGGAGTTGGACTAGATGATCCTGTGGGTCCCTTCCAACTCAGAATAACCTGTGAACCTGAGAACCCAGGACTCATGGCAAGCAGCTGTCATAAAGCCCTGACACCGTATAAGCTTTACAACACACATCAAGGAGGGACTCTGGGCAGTCCCTGAGCAAACCACACTGTCTTGCGGGGCATGGCCGCCCTGCCCTCTAGCATAGACGGGTCCTGCCCCACAGGGTGGCAAGGACACTGTGTGCATGTGCCAATGAGAAAACCCCATGTGGAATTGAGGATTTTTTGCTGAAAGCCCCCCTTCAAGGATGTGAAAAAGCGAAACTGGAAGCACAGATATACTGTCCAAAATAAATTGGTATGGTATAATTTGACTATTCTGTTTTCTAGTGGTCCTCAACTTCATAAATGACAGAGAGGTCCCCAAACTTAAGGGATATTTGCAATACAGAAAGTAAACTATCTCTGAAGTGTGAACCTCCACATGAATGCAGCCTGTCTCAGCGAATTTGGCTGAGAGCCACATTCAGACATGACATTTCTAAAGCCTCACAAATTTTTAATAATACAGATTTTAAACTTTTATCTACATAAGTTTAGTAAATATTGATCAGATTAATGTTTGATACAGTGACACAGGGAATTTAAGTTCTCCTTAAGCAGGTCTTAGGTGAGCTAAGAGTTTAAGGTGATTTAAGGATTTTAGATTAGTAGAAGATAATAAATTGTCTTTAAACCTTTAACACAACTTAGCTACAGCTTTGCAGGCCAACCCTCAGATATTCAGAAAAATTTAAGCCTTCATGCAGCTAAGTTTGTGTTAAATCCATCAGATTTAAATGCTGACAGGCTGGATAGGGCTTTGAGCAACCTTGTTTACTTGTAGGTGTCCCTGTCCATGGTAACAGGCTTAGGGCTCAATGATCTTTAAGATCCCTCCCAACTTAAATCATTCTATGATTCCATGAAAAATTGTTTTAAGATAATATTCATTGACAGTAAATACAGGAAATTTTTAACACAAATTTTGTGAAGTATTATAATGACCCATTTATTTTGATTCTCAAGTAACTTTGAATTTAATTGCCATTTTGCAAAATGAATAGTAATGCTAGTTTTGTGCTGCATTTCTTAGCACTAAACAATTTAAATAATTTTATTTGAAAATTAGTTCAGAGCATGGTTTTTGAAAATCACATAGTGAAAATGGAGGAAATAAAGACAACTTTTAATGGTCTGACAGCTCCCTACTCTCTGGTCACTTGGTTGGACCATTCTTTCTTACATACCCACTGTTTTCTATCTTGCAATTCTTCAAAACTTTTGCTTGAGCTGGAAACCTTTTTCAGCTTGTTTTTGTTCCAGCCTGAATTACTCTTGACCACTTTGTATGTATAGGTTCTGTGCCAGTGTTTGTTTTTTTTTTCAGCTGGATCTCCTTTCACCAGGCTGCTTCTCACAGACACAACCTCAGTTGGCCTCCGCTTGTTAGACTGAACAGCCAGACATCTCACACCCATTTTCCTAACCTTCCCACTGACCTCTCTGTGCCTCTTCCAGCTGGAAGGTATCTCCCTGAAACATAGGTTATCGGGAGTGTGTGCAGTTGTCCATATGGTATCATCTGGGCCTCGTACAAAGACATGAATGCTTCCCTCTTTTTATTGGAAATAACTCCCCTGCTGCCCTCATAGTTACCTTTTCAAAAAAAGAAATTGAGTGAGTCTGGCAAGGTCTACCTTTAGTAAACCAATGTTGCATTTTATCCCATATTGCTTTTACCTCTGCATCATTAATTAGGCTCCCCACAGAACACTGTTTTAAAGCCAAGCAAGCTATTCAAGTAGCTCTAATAGACCTGTAAATATGGGTCAATCTTTTCACTTTCTTAATTGCAGGTCGTACCCTTGTTTTTCCCCAGTTCTATGGCACTGTCCACAATCTGATTACTTTATCAAATTGATTTTACAATAGACTGGAACAATCTTGATACAGAGCTTTTCTAACTTAAGGTAGAATATTATCTTGTCTTTTCTATTTGAGCATGCTGGTCACCTTTGTCTCAGGGAAGCTGAACATTTTATTTGTGTTGAATATTTAATTTGGCTGACTTACCTGCACTTTTGTTCTTTCAAATTAATGACTTAGCTTATAAAACTTTTTTTTTTCTGTTTCTGATTTAATATAAGCTGAGCCAGCTTGTAATAACTTCCTAAAAGATATTTTCTATCATCAGCTGTCTTGTATAGTGCCTTGAATACGAAGCAAATCAAGTCCAGACAGTGATCATCTCATGTCTGGTGCATGAAGAGGTCTGAGGGTGAAGATACTTGTTGGTCATCCCAGTTAATGATATTGTTAACAATGTTGAACAACGTCAGTGGGATTGTTGTGCATAACCAAAAGTGGTGATGGAACTTAGTGGCTGATAATTGAAAAATGTACAATGTTGTCTAGGTTTTATGTTTTATCCTCGAGCTTTTCTTATATATTGGTGTAATTGATTTTTTTAATTATGATGATGATGATTATTGTTATGGCTTTCTTCTCATATAACTGCTTCATAAAGTCAAGGGTATTTTTTACATTTCATGGTGAAATTCAGTGATCTCAAGAGCAAAAAGAAAAATTCTTTAAAATACGTTCTTGCTGTGGATTATGGAAAAATTGGTGAGGGTAAGTGTATTGTACAAATTATGTTAGAAGTGTTCTCAGTTGTCAAAGTGGTTTTCTTTTATTTATGACTTTGATTAGCTACTATTCAGTTTGAGGATAGAGGGAAAATTTGGGAAGAGTGGAAGCCCATAATGAATGGCCAGGAGAACACATTTTTCTAAAACAAAAAAGCCACTAAGCAGACTATTCTATAAGCAAATGTGCCCAATGGAGATAGTCCAGACAACTGCACCTGGACACCACCTGGATATAATTAAGGTCCCAGAATGGAAGATGTGTTAAAATAAATGCCAGGAAATTTAACACTGTTCTTTCTTTGTTCATTTGCTGCAAAGGGATAGCATATTGCTCTGAGGTAATAGTACACTGGAATGGACCCTTAGGACTCTGTATACCTCTGAGGAAGACCATTTATTTATTTATTTATTTATTTATTCTGCCAGTGTCTTTATATATATGCATAGAATTTTCACTGCTTCTTGACCCTACAAGGTGCATTCACACACAAAGAATATTTCTACGGCTTACATTGTCTGTGCAAGAGAACATTACTTTGCATCTCTCCCATGCTCATATCCACAGGTCACACACAGTCCCTGTGTGCTTTCTATTCTCGTTTAGAGGGTTAATTCATCTTAAAACAGCAGTAACTGTGTCATTTATTTCTCTCACCCAATACTGACTGTTCTATTTATTTCTCAATGTGTTTTTCAGCACTGAACTTCAGAAACACTCCTTTCATGTGCTGCTTTATTATCCCTAAGTGGAAAAAAGACAAGAAAGTTCTCAGATTTTTAAATCTGGTCTCTTCAGAGACTGTCTTCGCTGAAATGAAACACAATTCTTCACTTGAAAAAAAATGAAAAAGTTTAAAAATTAAGTTCAGCAATGCAGAATATAGTAATCTGTTGATTAAAATCTATCATAGTTCCTTCATTAAATGTTAAAAATCTCTGTTGAAACAGTATTAGCACAGCAGGGTTGTGAAGGGCCAGAGGTAAATAATGGCTCAGAGCAAATAGTCTTCAGCAGGAGAAAAGAGGTGTTTCACCTTATTGTGATCAAAACCTGTCCTTTTATATATTCTAAATTACTCCAATCTCATTATTATTGATCTTGCTAAGTTTCTATTGTAAGAGTAAATGAAAAAAACCCAGTAGTGTAAGTAAAGACTTTCTACATGTTAATTTATTCATTTTGTAGAGGAACTTGGGACAGGAGCCTGTCAATAGACAATGCAAAGGGTGACTTGGTCCCTGATTGTCTTTCTCATATGGGAAGCTCCAAGGGAGGGACAAAAGGAGAGACATGCAATCAGATAGAGTCATGATTTGCATAACTGGAGGCTGATAGGCAAGCTGGACTGAGATTTGGCTGTGCTAGGTGCTTTACAATCAGAGTGATCTGGTCCTTGTCTGAAAAATAGTTAACAGCCTTAATGTGCAATAGAATGGAATGAAATGTTAGGAAGAGGTTTTTCACAGAGAGAGTGATCGCTCATTGGAATGGACTGCCCAGGGAGGTGGTGGAGTCACCGTCTCTGGAGGTATTTAAGAGAAGACTGGATGAGGAGCTTAGAGACATGGTCTAGCTGGGGGTGTTGGGCTGGATGGTCCTGTGGGTTCCTCCTGGCTCGGAGTGGCCTGTGTGCCTGCATTCGATCTCTGTACGGGCGTTAGATGGTGATTTGGACTAGATGATCCTTGTGGGTCCCTTCCAACTCATACTATTCTGTGATTCTGTGAAATTGGTACATGAAGAGCATCTCAGCCATCTGTGACTCTTTCTCAGCCTTCAGAGATTCTGGATGAAGTGAGTCTTGAAGAAGGATGGTGGATCAGACTTATTTTGTCTGTCTGTTGTTGGATTCAATATTGTTCCTCAATAACATAGTATACAATAATAAATAATTACTTGGTGACATATATATACATTCAAGAGAACTTACAATGCTAAAATGCCTGCCAGTGTGCAGGGCCTTGTGGTAACTCACTCTCCTTTGGGAGTCTCCACGATGCAGGGTTTTGGTGATTCAGCTTTTCTGGAGGAGCTAGGAACACTTTGTGGACACAGTGAGTGACCAGTGTTGTGGTGGGAAGAATGGGCTCCAAGAGAAGGGATAGGTGCAGAAGAAGGTATGAAAAGGAGAGAGAAGGGAGCAGGAGGTTCATCTGCTTCTTGTGGCTTGAATGGGAAGCAAAGCAGACAGAGGAACAGGACCCTTGGGAAGAGGAGGAGGGCAGGCAGAGGAGGTCGGCAGCTGAGAAGTTTTGCCCTGGTGCACCAAAGGACTGTAAGAAAGGAGATGGACTTAAAATGGGAATCAGTGTAAGGAAAAGGGCAGACAGTTAAAAAGGTATCATGAAATCTGTTTTGAATGCAGAGAAGTAATACGTAGCTTGGATTTTATCTCAGAGAAAAGCTACTGTAATCTATGTAAAATACGAATTCACTCATACAGAGTTGTTTGTGTTTTAAAATAAAGCTGAAGTATCTGTATCTCTATAATGACTATAGGATGGGAAACAGAGCTATGGTGTTGCCCATCATAGGGGATAAATGCTGAGCATCTTCACACATAAGATGTCCGTGTAAAAAAGAGAACCCATCTTCTTTCTTTGTGTGGAGCCATGACTCTGTTCCCAGCCAAACCTTCATGATACAAGTCAGAATAAAAGTGTATCAAATCAACTAAAGAAAAAGAACCTAGGAAAAAAATAAGTCTTTAAATGTATGTATTTGGGCAGAGTATAAATGTTTAAAACATATTAATATACACTCTGAGAGATGAGGAAAGGTTCTGCCATCTCCTATTATCTGGCTTAGCAGGCTGAATAAGTGAATAATTCAGAGAGCAAGGTTTCTCCAATGAACGAGTCACCTAAATTCCAAACTATTAGCATGCAGCCAAGGCACACTGAAAAAGCAGAATTCATCCGTACTGGTTTTAGTAACTGCTCCACTCAGTGGGGAAATAAATCAGTTTTTCCTCAGTTAACACAAGATCTGAATAACCATCAATTCCCTCCACAGTATCCACAGCACAAATGGTATCACAGATGCTTGATTGTGGGTATAAATTAGCATATTATGCCCATAGGGGGAGGCTGGATAATGATGGCTTAGTAGCTGAAGCCTGCTGGCCTCTAGGAAAGTGCAAATGTAATGTTAGATGACTCAGTCTGCCAGGTGAGCAAGAGAAGCTCTGCCTCTGTGAAAAAAGGTGAAAAATCAAGACATACTGTAGAGTAGTGTCTGTGGTCATAGTCACAGTTCTACCTGACATCCATACTTACTGGCATTTAGAGGTGAGGAAAAGCACCTTTGGAACTTAAACTGATGAGAAGGAAGAATAGGGTAGTATTTGGGTAAAATATCACTGCATGAATCTTTCCTCTTTACAGGCATTGCAGTAGAATCCCATAACACTCATAACCCCAGCTCCACTTCTGGTCCCCAGGAACAATAAGAAGCATGAGTGCAGGACCAAACTAGGAGAGGGGACCAAAATCAACACAGATTGATGTCTCACCATAGCAGTCTTCTTGGGCCACCATCTTCTTTCCTGTAAGTTTATTCCCCTTATTGTACTTCCTCACAGCAGGTTTTCCTGCCTATTTTTTTCTATTCTCATCCTTTTTGTTCTTGCCACCCACATTTTTTCTCTTTTACAGAGAAGAGTTTGATTCCTATAAATCTTCCAACACTCAGCACCTCTCTCCTGGTGGCCTCTTGCTCATGAGGCAGCATCTGCACGGGGCCAGGTGGGATCCTTTGTCAATGATTGACAGCTAATGCTGCTGCTGGTAACTGTTGCACACATGAAAAAGAAGATGATGCGAAAACAAGGTTGTTAGAAAACCATGTGGCTCTTTCCTCATGTTGGAAGGACATGTATATGGGTTTCTCCTTCACTGCTGTCTGTCAGCATGGAGCTGTCAATTATTCCCAGTGCTTTGACACCTGAGCAGCAGCTTGTCCTCTCTCTTCTCAGTCATCCTTGCCTCCTCTGCTGCACAGAGCTACTTCTCCAGGTTAATGAGGTACTGGTGTAATTTTGGCTGTATCCCAGCTCCAGGAATTCTGGCACATTACCCCTGCTGTCTGTGACCTAGGTCCCTTGCTGGAGCTGACACACACCTAGCACCAGCTGGTTTCCCATGGGTTTTTCCCTGTTAGAATTGGGGAGGTAGGACAGGAGCAGTAGCCAAGGCTGTTAAACAAGCAACATGAGTGAGAAGGTTTTTTTTACATGCTGTCAGTCCACTTTTTACCGCAGCTGCTAAGGGGTGGAAAAGCAGAGTCCATTCTCCTCCTCAGCCTCCACAGGTCGAACAGTTGTGGGTGGTCTGCAATGGGAGTAGCTCCCTGATGAGGACAGGAAGAATGTCCCTCTGCCTGCCAGAGCAGCCAGCAGTGGTAACTACAAAAGTGACAGTGGTAAAAAGTAATTTTATCATTATGACATCAGTGGGCTGTATCCCAGTAAAGGAGATTTTTTTTCACATCCTAGGTTTGCACCCACAGATGTGCCTCTGGAACTGACACCTGTGCAGACTGTCCTGTGCCAAGGGTCACCTACTAGTGCCATCTCATCCAGGATAGGTCCAGCTCTGCCCAGGTGCCCATGGTATCCCCAAAATGTTCACTGCTAGTGAGGAAACCCTTTCTAGGATTTCTAGTTGGAAAGTGATTCTTAAGAGGCATGAACAGGACTGGAGCAACGCTGGGGCAATGAGGATGCCGCAGGCACTGTTGTGAGGGGCTCTTGCAGGAGGCCCCTAGGGTTTCTGTCCTTCCTCAGATCTACCACCTTGCAGGTGGAGATGGGCATACTAAAGTCCTGTCTTCAACCTAAAGTCTTCAAGCAGCTCCAGGGATGGAAATTTTATGAGAGGGTTCCCTTTCTGTGTTTTGAGGTTGCAGGGGATGACCTATAATGGTGAATTTTTACTTCTCAATTAGTTCCGGCCCCCCCCCCCCCGAAATTCACTGACAGTTATAGATTTCCCTGGAACAACTGGGAAAGCTAGAAATAAAAGTTCCATTTACCTTAATTGATTAGATTGGTTTTTTCCTCTCAGGAACTAAGAAACCACTTCTCAACATTCATGTGCCATGGATTCCTCTCTCAATATCCATGTAACTTATTTAAATGGTACAGCTATGTTATCTACAGTGCAGCCAAGGATAATGGCATTGGGAAGTGACTTCTCATGTAGTTACTTCAGTCCTCCATTTTTAATGCACAAGTGATGAGTCAGATGCACCGAGCCTTTCTCCCTCCTTTATGATGGCATTTTTCTACCCACTGAGTATTTTTTACTCCTATAGATCTCACAAGAGGAAAGGTTGGTGTAGGAGCTGTGGCAAATTACCTTGAAGCACTTGTAATCAGTACTGTTGCCAGCAAATGCATATTCCTAGAAATACTGTGAAGTTGCTATACAGGCCAGGGTGATGATGAAGGACCACTTTGTAGCATGAGAGGGGAACTGGTGCAGCTGCAGAGCCCACCAGCACAGTCACAGCTCAAGGGCAATGGGCCGAGGTTCAGAAGGAGGAGGAAAGGCCACTGAGGGTGAGCTAGGACTGCCCCAGGCACCACTAGTGAGCAGAGACTAATACCTGTTAACATGCCTGCCATCACTCCTTCATAGGAACTTTTGCTAGTACAGCTAATCCTGCTCTGGGGAATTACCAGGAATAAAAAAGAGGAATAAAAATGTCACTGCTCAAACCAATGTGGTTCCACACATAGAGGTTTCCAGTGCGGACTTAGCCTCAGGTCAGTCTTGTAAGGGTAGCTCTTGTCATCTTTTACACTAAAGCTGGACTGTTGGGGAAAAAAGTCAGAGAGGTTGCAGCATCACTGACCCTTTGATTTTGCCTGTTTCCCAGTACTCACTATTTGGAGCCAAGGTTCCAGTGATGGGCAGATATCAGGAGAATCACAGCATTTGCCTTTTTTTTATTCAATCCCTTGACCTGTGGAAGCTAAAATTTACAGGCACAGTTGTGAGGTTTGAAACGAGGAGATGGAAAAATACCACCAAGCCAATTTCACTCACGTGGGACTACATCTCATTGCTTTTGTGGTTTTAGGAGGTTAGTGGCCAGAGGCATAGAGCTGATCTTCCCCTTCAGAAATACCCGCTACCCCTTACAAAAGTGTTTCTACCCTCATTCTTTGGGCAGTTTCTGATTTACCCTGACTGACCTGCGACCCTCCAGCTGCCTTCAGCACAGCCCAGGTTTGCTGCTGGAAGGCGAGCTCTGCATGACCCTTAGGACTGTGCTCCCAGTAGACCGTACAGTTCCCTGCACCTCGTTTTTTCCCGTAACGAAGACAAAGCATCTGTAATGCTCCCGAAACACGCCTGCTGCGGGAGGAATCCTGCGGTTCGGCCGGATGGATACGGCCACTGGATGTCAGTGTTGTTCCGCGGAAACCCCACGGAAGCCGGAGCCGGAGGAGGGATGGTGGCAGTGGGGTGGCGGATCACAGATTTTCACTCGCTGCGAGATCTGCTGCTTTGAGTGGCTCCGAGCAGCCCCGTCTCACGCAAGGTGTCCATATGGATGCTGCGGGGGGTAAAGTATGGATTCTACGGGTGTCTGCTGTGCCTCGTTGTTTGTGCTGGTCTGTTACTTACTGATAGTGGAAGGAACCCATGCTGAAATTAGCAGGATCCCCCAGCAGTGGATTTAGGGTGTCTGACATTTCCTGTGGCTGGTCACTTCAGGGATTCAGAGAATCATGGAATGGCTGTTGGAAGGGATCTTAAAGTTCATCATCAGTACCTGCTATGGGCAGAGACACCTTCCTCCAGGTTGCTCAAAGCCCCATCCAACCTGGCCTCGAACGCTTCCAGGGATGAATCATCTGCTGCTTCTCTGGGTAACCTGTTGCAGTGCCTTACCATCCTGACAGTGAAGAGTTAATCTCTTCTCTGCATGCAGAGGTCTGAAGGCAGCGGGAGTTCAGCCAAGATGAGTAGGCTTCATCTGATGGACCTTCGGAGCAGGAGGGTTGAGCTGCAGGATGCCAGGAAGGGGGCCAGGAAAAGCACATCATCCCCAGCCTGCACTCACTTCCTGGAGCAAGCAAGGCAAGCAGAAAGCAGCATGTGGCTGGTCTTGTCCAGAAGAACGGCTGAGGTGCAGCTGGGCTGCCCAGCCAGGGAGCTGGGAAGTGTCCTCAGGTGCTCCCAATGCAGACAACATCTGACAAACACCAGTGAACTCAGATCAGTGGGTTTGCCCAGAAAGGATGATTTCAGACAGTAAAACATTAGGAAAACTTGCAAATACTGCTGCTCTGTGGAGGAACAGGTTAGGCCACTACAGGGTGTAGGGCTGGGCAAGCAGAGAGACAATAAGAAAGTAATTTTTCTTCACTTTCCCTCCTTTCCAATACTTGTGCTGAACAGAAGCTCCTTGCAGATGAGGATTGGTACCTAGAGCTGAGAGTCCAAAAAAGAGCTGTTGTGCATTTGCGATTTATAGAAGGCTTTTTGTTCCCAGTTGCCAGTTTGGCTTTAGATTAGCTCTGTATGGATGTCAAGATTTGTCTTCTCATGTGAAATGTCCTACCTTTCTTAAGGTATAAAGTGGGCATCTGTTGTTGTCCTACTAAATCTTCACTGTACAGTTGATGCAAAAACTTCCAAAAGTGTTTCTAGGGAAAGAATTTAGTTAAATGTTAAGAAAATATCTCCGTACAAATAAACTACTTAAATAAAATTTCAGGAATGCATAAGCTTTCCCAGAAAAAGTATTCTGGTAAACAAGCTATAATGTTGCAAAGCAACATTGTTCCTTAGGAGACAGTACTTATTTTTACATTGATCACATTCCCTTTCACTGAAGTCGTGACCCAATAGGGTATCTACATATGTGGCTCAGTAATTTGGATCTAATTCCTTTTGGTTTCTGCAAAAAAAGAACAGTAACATGAGTGACACTCTGAAGTGACCTTGACTGTACTTTAATAGTAGCAGTATTAAAAGGAATGAGGAAGATGTCATGGAAGAGTGAAGAAACAAAATTCAGGATTGAAAACTGAAGCTGGCTTCAAGAAAATGAATGAAAACATCCAGCACCTGGCAGGTGAGCTAAAGTTTGGTTAAGTGCTCCTCTAACCACAGTGCAGACATCCCCTAGTTACTGTTAATCCCCCAGAAAAGCTCCTATGGTACGATGGGTCAGTAAGGATATGCCAGCTCAGGTCTAGAAACAGCGGAACCATTACTCAATGTGTGCCCCAACTGCCTTTGGAGGAATTGTGACCTTCCTGAACCTCACGTCTCTGTGCTAAGCCAGGATGGGACCCAGAATCATGTCCTAGTGCTGCACTTCCCAAAAACTCTGCTGAAAATCTTGGAAAAATTGATACTAGTGTTGCTACTTTGCCTGTGGGCAAGGTCTGACTCTTTTCTAGACAGCTGAGAGAAGACAAAAGTGAGTCCTGGCTGTGTGGAATTGCCATATGGATGCTCTTTCTCACCTAGGGGGCCTCTGTCCCCAGAGAAACCTGCTTTACCACTTAATTTTTTTAACCCAGGAGACTGTTTGAATCATGATGGGCCACTCTAATAGAAGGAAATACCCAGACTAGTGACTTCTTAAGCTTTTTTATCCTTTGATCTTTTCTTCCTGGAGGCATTTATTTGATCTTGGAAGGACCTTAGGGCTACAGTCTGCCCTAGCAAAGATATGACAGAGAGCAGAGGGAAGAGATTTTGAGTCTTCTGACTATTCCCCTACATAACACAAGCAAAATATTGACATGCTTCTCCCAGGAGCACAGGGGTAAGACATAGCAATTCAGAATGGAGATAAACTAAGGGAAATTCCTAGAATAAAAACAATAGGGAAAGGTTATGGCTACAAGTGGTATGAAACTCTTCTAGAAAATACTATATGAGTCTCAAGAGGCTTGAATCCAGGAGAGCTGACAGCCAGTGTGAAACTAGGTGAAGGCCAACTGATTGCTTTGTTTCTCAGGTCTCCACCTGCCCCTTCTCTGTTTAGCCCTAGTGGGACTGTGGTTTTTCACATTAATACAGCAATGGATGGAGGGGGCTCTCACTTTCTGTTGGAGCCACTAGATGGGACCAGAGTAAAACAATGAAAATAATTTTGACATGTAGGCCAATAAAGACATGTTATCTTTGACCTTTAAATACGGAATTCAGGATTCAATCCAAATACCAGTCAGGTTTCCAGAGCTACCTGCTAAAAATTAAACATTTTCTCTGCTTCTTTTCTGCATCTTTGAAGCAAGCTTCATCTACATACATGGCATTTGTATTGCCTTGTTATGAGGAACCAAATGGTGTCCATCTGTAGACATTAAATATGGAGGGGCCATTTGGGCTGCTGTAGTGCTTCCCTCCCCTCAGTACACTAATTCGTGAAAGCTCTGAGAGAAGTATGTATTAAATACCAGAGAGAGATCAGATGCAGACACAAATGGAGAAAAGCTGGGGAAAGGGAAATAAAGCACATCTTTGTGTTTCCCTCCTCACCAGCTGTGGCTAGGAAAATAAAACCAGGACTCCAAAATCCAATGACTGAAAGGAAGGCATGAGCAAGGCAAAGGTTTGCAGTCCTTTTTCTGCTACTTTGCCTATCCAGGCACTCCATTCCTCACTGCCCCTCTGTTTGCCATAGGCAGCGAGGATGAGCCGGGCTGGCCAGGTTGTCTTTCCCCTGACTCTCTGGAGGAAAGTGCACTGTCAGTGCTGTGAGCGTAACAACATCTTTTAATTCACATTGCTAACAATCAGTCAGAAACTGAAAGTAAACAACCTATTTACATGTATTTTAAATGCTGCTTGGTGCCTGGCAGCCTGATTATTTTGAAAAAGAGGTTAAAGAAGGCACTGTAAGGCAAGGACCTTACATACCAAGCTTCGGCCCTCGATGCATTAATATGGCTGAGTGGAGATACTAACATAACCTTACCTGTAATGGCATGAACACACCACTGTAATAATTCATTTAGAATGATGACACCTGAGACCTAATTTAAAACTCCTAGATGAATACTGTTCTCACATTCAAACCCCAAGGCTGCTGCAAACATACCTAAGAAATCCTAAGAACTATAGTGAGCCTAATTGAATTGGACTTAAATGGACCATTGAGGTGGCCTCACAGAGCTCTGGGGAATTTATATTGTCTATACCGTATCAGAATCACAGCTTGAACTGAATAACGGGTTACATCCAATCATGTTACTGTAACTCATGCTTGAGGAAAGGGGGAAACCTTTTGCTATCAGCAAGGCTGTATGGAAAACAATTTCAAATCACTTTAAACCCGGTTGGCAACTACTTTGCCAATTATGGAGTCCTTTGGGAAAGGTGTGTGCTAGGGCTCGGGACTAAATGATTTATGTCAAGCGCCCCAGTCCCCGGAGGCACATACAGGAGGCTGGAGAGGAGGTGCTTGTGGCTAATTATTTCTCCTAAGAATACTTTAGCAAGGTAATTTGCGCTTGCAGATGAGTCACTCTGCACATTGAATATAACACAGGGAAAGCAGAGACTTCAGCACTACAGCACGCAGACAGATAAAAGGGAAATGAACGGGATCTTCAGCCCTTAATCTCTTATGCAAAACCCCAGTTCACCGGCCCCCCTGCCTGCCCCCCTCTCCCAGAAGGGCCCCTCACCAGCAGTGCTCAAGGGGGACCACAGAAGAAGGCCAAGCAGAGACTCATTCCCACACCTCATTACAGAAAGGAGCCCAGCATTTAAAAGGCTGATAAAAGTGTGCACTCTCCGTGACTCTTGGTGGTGCAAATATGCTGGCGGCTGGGCATGCAGGAGGGAAAAGCTTGGGCAAGCTGAAGCAGGTAGCAGCCAAGTGCAGTGTTCCTGCCTGTGCATTCCCTTGGTGCACTGGCAGTTTCTTTGCTCCTGTTGTCTAAAATCTCCTCACAGGTGCACTGTTGACACTGTGTTATAATTTATGAAGCTGCAGATGCCTGGAACATGTAATTCATTTTGCAGATGGCAAGTGTAAATTCTGCTGTTCCTCACATGGCACAGACTTACCTGTTAATAAAAAGGCTGACGTCCCAAATTCTGGCTACTCTGAGAGGTGCAGCAAATCCCTTTTGGATGTGTTGCTGCTGTTGAGTAAGGTGTAAATAGCATTGATCTTGGAGATGATTCAAGCCTGATTTCAAGATCCCCACTCCGGGGTGTGAGCTTTGGGACAGACTCAAAGCAGGGAGAATTTTGGTCAGAAATTTGGAATTTATTTGCAGCTGAAGCACGTTAGATGGTTATGCACATTCTGAACACTGCCTTTCAGCTGATTTTAACCCATATCATATGTTTCATTTGTTCAGGTCCTCTCATTCACACTTAGGCTTAGGGATTCCAGGAACAGTGAGAACAGGGATTTGTGGAAAACACAGAGCTGCTGTTCAGGTCCAGGAGTTAGTAGAGATACAGACACACATCTGCTTTGAGAAATGTATTTGTGGTTATCTGCTGCTTTGCAGCAGGTGAGTAGACAAAAGAATGCTGAAATTCCCTGTGGAAATGCCACTCACACCTTCAGAGTGCCCAGATAATCCCCAAGCCCCCAGCTGAGTTTGGAGCTTTGCAGGGCAGATGCACTGGTCATCCTGGCCATCCTGGAAGCATGTGGGTAAGCAGTGAGCCACCAGGACTGCAAGCTGCAGCTGTGGCACTCTGCATGGATCAAGCTTCAGTAATAACCATAGAAAGATATAAAGCACCTTTCTTTTTTCCTGCTGTGGTATTGGCAATAATACACCTGGATGGAGAGGGTCCAATGGATTTGCTAACCCATAGCAAAGAGATGTGAAATATTGAGTAGCTCAATCGACTGGCTTCAAAACAGCAAACTGTGGCTCCTGGGTAAATCTAGTTTGTCCAAAAGACCTGTGAACTTCTAGTCCACACTCATGCAACAGCCTTGCATTGGGAGAGTGAAGCAAAATCCATTTTTGTTGATCTGATTAAGGCTTGGCTGCAAGGCACGGTCACCACTGAGAGGTTTGTCTCTGAAGCATGAGCCACAGGGCTCTGATGCTGGTTGAATGCTGGCTGGCAGGGCAGTGAGCAGGCAGGGTTAGCGGACATTGTAAATCCATGACGGGCAATGAAAGGCTCTGTGGTTTATAGTGTTCTGGGCTATATAAGGAAGCTCCAGAAGAGCCTTCAGCTGAGGTTGGTTTGGTTTCTTTGCTTTTCTTTGGACATATTTGAGCCTGGGTGCAAAACATTCATGTTGTGCTGACTCATGATATCTGTTAGAGAGAAGAGAGACAGCTGAGAGGCAAAACACACAATCCTGCTTTTCCTGCCCCTGCTCAGCCTGTCTCCCCAGTCTGTCAGGGAGACACTTCAGAGTACAGGAATGACCTTACATTAGCTTAGTCTCATAAAGGAGGCAGAGCATGCACTGCTCATTCCTTGTGGATTTAATCCACAGCGAAGGTTGTGTTGGAAGCTGCCACTGGGCAAAATGTCAAGGTGCTGTCTTCTGCCTGATTGCCCCGATCTCCTGGTTTATTAGGCACTAACCTGCCACAAAAACCTGCATGCAAGAGAGGAGCCAGAACACATTCAGCAGGATGTATGCATGAAATGGAGCACAGGTTCAGCAGAAAGTATTTCACTTGCTCTCTTTCTTACTTTTGATCCACTTCCCTAGAGTCTTTTCAGGAGTGCTCACCATCAGCCACACAAATCCTGGCCACAACAACTTAAGAGGGATTCTGTCCCAGCCCATGAGAAGAAATATTATTCTGCAATATGGTCAAGATCTTCCAGGTCTTTTATTGCCAGGAGTAGGATCACAGAAAAAACTCCTCACAAGTTTTCCTCTTTCAGCATGGAGAGTTTACAACTATGTTATGTAGACCTTTTATGCACTTCTTTGTACTTTATTTTTTTTTATTCTTCCCAATCTTTTTTAAGTTTCTTCCTCTTCGCATGCCTGAGCTTTGCTGATCACAGAGGTCAAACAGATTGAAAACACATGTGCAAGTAAAGTGACTTCACCTTTGACCTCAAACTATTCTTTCTTGGGAACACTTAATTTGCTCTAACCAAATGTATTTTTATTTGAATGGAATGCTCTTTGCCTGAGGCAAATTGTGTGGAAGTCTATCAGATGTGTTTTCATTTTACCACTTTGTAGGAAAGTGTATTAATCCATTTTGCTTTACATCTGAGATTTTTTTAACACAACCTTGAGATTTTCTCCTCCATCTGTAGCACTACCCATGGCTCCTGTGCAAAAAACAAAACAGGGCAATATGAAAATAAATGGACCAAAGAGTGTGTTAAGAATGAAAGTCGATCCCGATTGAAAAGAGCAAATTCTTTTGGCATTCTAGGTCTATATATTACTGTATTTCTGGTAGGTTGTGCATTTTTCATGGATGATGCTAAATGCTATGCCAGGCTGCAGAGAATGTGAAAATTTGGCTTATAATACCATCCTGGGTCCTTCTGGTGGGCTGAGGCAAGGTTTACATTAGGATAAAGCTGTGGCTATAGCTCCTCACTTTCAACTTGTGTCTTTGTGATTTAATTCAAGGCTCATAGCACTTTGTGGCAGAACACAATGCAGAAGAAGCAATCATTTCAGGGTCTGTTATGGTTTTGATTGCTTTGAAAATCCTACACATTAGTTTCCCCTTGGCAGCTCTAAGCTGTTTGGGGCAGTTCTCAAGCTGCTCTCCAATACATTTGTGCATAGCCCATGCATATCTACCCAACCTACCTGTTACTAATATAATAACCTAGACATATATCTAGCCTTAGTCTGGGTTTTTTTGCTTTCTAGGAGATAATTTTCAGCTCATGTAACTTTCGTTGTTCATTGTCTCACCATTCTGATCCTGCCACTCCTCATTTCTGGGTCAAGTACAGAATTCAACACAACATGACAACCCAGCATAAGAAAGCCAAAGTAACTGTCATCCCCTAACAGACTCGAATGATGGAGCGAGTCTGTTCCTGGGCATGTGCATTCATTTTGCATAGTCCCTGCATCCTATTTCGGCAGTTTGCTACTGGGAGAAACATCCCTCCCTTTGAAACCTGAAAGGGTGAATGAGCCCCTGTGTGGCTGCAATGTTGTCCTACTTTTCTGCTGTGCCTCCACTTAACAGTCTGCAATAACAGTTGCAATAACAGCAACAAAAAAGCTGATAGTGTGTAGATATATAAAGGTATATTTCCTCCTCTTGTGGATCCAAGGGAGGATTCCCATAGTTGCAGGCAAGTAGGGCCTACTGAGATTATTCACTCTGAGTAAAATCAGTAAACTGGAGTATTGGGGGGTGTGTGTTTTTTTCCTTATATGTGTGCATCAGTTATTCCTAAACAAGATCCATTTTCTGTCAATGGGAATGTTATTCCAAAGTATTTGTTAAACAGCTTGGACAAAGCATTTTTCTGTCCAGTGAGAGGTTCAGTTTGGCTATTCACTATTCATTATTCACAGTGCATGTGTTCACACAAGTCATATGGCATTCTCTGCTCCTTACCTGCATAACTCTAGTTAAACAGGAGACTAATGAATGTTGGAGCACACATAGTGAATAACTAATAATGAGGAACATGTTCTGCACTCACTTGCACCTGTACCCAGCAACAACCAGGACTGTCTTACAGCATGGGGTGATTGGGGCCTGTAATCTGTGCCTCCCAGCTGGAAGGACCTGTTTCCCCCACTGTGGCATTGTGTTTTCTGTGCATGTGCCACACAAGTCTCTCTAGATGTGCAGCTTGTTGCTGTGTGCTATGTGACACTACAGCTTTGCTCAGCTGGACTTGGTGCCTTGGGAACTAAGAGCTCTACCACTAGACACTGGCATGCATCACAGTTAACTTCTCAGTATAGGGGGAAAGGAAATTGGAATCTAACTATTTAAATTTCAGGAAACAGGAAGAATCATGAGACAAGACCCTTAAGCCTCCTCTAGCAGGAAATCCAGCTCCCTCATATTATGCTTCTGATGCAAAGGAACCAAGTGGTCCCATGAATCCACAGCAAACTCAAAGTGTGATTTTAGCACAAGGTGAGGAGTCAGTGTCAGGTGCCAGTTAGCCCACATGCCTATCAGTACCCCTGAAGATGGACTGAGAGGCCTCAACCCTCTCTGGCAACCAGGGACTCAGGTTTGTGCCTGATGACCAGTTTGGAAGTTGGATAGCTGCAGTCAGACCAGGATGGCTGTGACCACTACCTTTAATGTAGAAGGAAAAAGCATCCCATATCATGTAACTTTCTGCTTCTTACCACCCTTATTCACCCTTATTGCACATGTTCCCTTGTGTTTTCCATGATCTTATGCTTGCCATGACTAGACTAAAGCTGGCATGCTCATGGCATCACATCCCCCAATCTGCTTTGCAGCCTTGTCCACTGCTGCTGAAACCCAAAGGTAACTCTGAAAAAGTTGGTTACATACACCATCACAGTCACTATTGAAGGAGTGTGGAGGAAAACATTCTCCTTTTAAGAGCATGTATTCTTGTTTCTCTGTATTTACATCTTCAGGTCATACACTAGCATATGCTCACCCTCCTCACATGCTGTGCTAAGCCCTCTCTCCAAAGGGACCGAAGGTGCATGTTAAAGCTGTTATCAATGATTTAGATGAAAATGTATGTGATGGAGTTATTGCCTCCAACTACTTTTCTATGTCCTACTGTCTGATGCTGATCAGAATACTTCTGAGGAATGGATACTTTATGAATTTAACCCTTTGGCCCAGGAAACTTTCAGAATTCAGAGGGAGGTTACTGAAATAGTATTTGTGGCCATACAAATAAATGTATCAGGTGACTTGCTGCTCACAAGTAGCAGCAAGTTGAATATACTGTTACTATGGATAAACCAAAAATACTCGTGAAGAAGTTTGTACCCATCAGCTAGCACATCTCCTTGAAATCTTAAAAAAGCTGGTAGATTTGAGAGAAAAGCTGAACATTTCTAGCTGTTTTTGAGAAGCAGGGGTGGACCTGCCATTGCAGGTATCACCAGAGAAAGGGAGAAAGTTTGGATGTGGCTCCAGGCAGTGTTTAGACCTTGGATTTGTTTGATCTCTTCTGGCGGTTTATTCCATTGCCAAATACCTTAAGCCACGGCGATGGTTTTGCCATCACAACTACCTTTATAGTTCTAGGTGTTTTGTCACCATAAAAGAAGCATTTTTGCCTCCTTCTTGCTCCTCAGAAAGCTGGTGGGGCAGGACTAGGTTGCTATGTTGCTTTTGTCTCTTCTTGGTTTTGTGCTTTCCCACCTTCTGACTGCTTCTGCCTTTTTCATTTCTGATCGGGGAGACTACAAGGTCTCTTGGTGCTAGGAACATTTTTGCTCATGTGTTTGCAGTGTCTAGCACAACATAGCCCTGATCTCTGCTGACAGATACTAAACACTCAAGAAACACAAACAATAAATATTCCTCATTCCCGCTGCATTAGTCTACCTGTGCTATAGATCAGATGAGAGAAGGTGGCTCTTAATCTTCTTTCTGTCAGGATTATACAGGTATATTTCTGATAGAGAACTTTTAAACTACCATACAGTGAAAAGTTGGAAGATCTCTCGTAAATCATACTTTACTTACATATAAACATAACTTAAATCAAGTTGATGAGCAATACCCTCCACAGGATAAATGTCTGATACTGGATTTATTTCAGATCTGTTTACACAAAGGATTGATGACAATCAATATCTGCCCCCGGGATGAGCAGGGAACAAAACTGCCAGTGATCAGCTAAGCTAGACCACTTGATGTCACTATTGCTTGATAATGTGCACAGGCAACTGAGTATAAATGAGATTAGTTCAAAAGAAGAGCGGGACAGGAGGTTTAAAGAAGGCCTCTGGGCCACCTATTTAAAAAGTATGAGAAAGGTACACTATTTAGGAATGCACATAAATTCTGCCTCTGTACATTTTGCAACATTAGTGGAGAACTCCCTTCCCTTCTGCACTCAGGCCTGCACGTGCTCTGACTGGGTTTGGAGCAGAGGGATTCATATGCTTTTTACTTGCTCTCTGTAAGAACAATACACTCTCCTCATGTCTCTGACACCTCTGTGTAAAGAGCATTGTGGTACTGGGCAGAGGGCTCCTTTGATCCAGTAGTCCAGGTTTATATTAATAAATCTCTTTTACCATACACTGGGTAAGACTGGACTCATTATGAAGCACATGGAGATTTCTGGCTACCTGGCTGATTTTCAGAAAATGCAGCTCGTGTTTTCCTGATGAATTTGTGTCCTCACCTGGGCAGTCAGCATAGGAACCATTTCTGCTTGCTTACTGAAGAGATTTCACCATTCTGCGATCTTGTTAGTCACAGTTGAACTGGTAAATTATTTATCAAAGTCCATAGTGAATAAATATCTGATACTGCTACCCACACAACTTGATCTAAGTCCCATGAAACCGGGCAATGAGTTTCTTCTCCTTTTGAAAGGCCTAAGGTTACTAAATAATTCAGAAGACTCTCTCCTGTCTGTGGTAGGATGTGTGGCTTTAAACTACCTCAAAGTGCTTTTTGTTAGGAATTAAGCCATATTGGTCACTCTTTCGTCTTCAGGTAAACTGAGAACTTACTTAGATGAAAAGTGGGTGAATGCTTTTGTGTGTGAAACAGTGAGAGCAACTGAAAAAAAATTCCTGCTCTTGAGAAGACAAAGACAGTTTGGATATTACTTTCTTGGCTCATTCTTGTTACGGAATTGTGCTGTGTGGAAGGAGTTGCAAGTGTGCTGTGCTTACTCTTTCTGTTGGGAAGTGTTTACCATTTTTTTGCTTTAAGTTTGAATAATCAGTTCACTTTTCCCTTGCTGTTGGTTCTCTCCTTTGAGTGGTAGTACTAGTTACAGCTGCTTACATGGCTCTGATTACAGGTGAGTAACAGAGACAGGCAATGTCTGAATTATTTGTACACACGGGATGCCCATGAGTGAAATTCAACCCATATCTCCTAAGCCATGAGCCAACCACAGTACAAGCTTATTGTTAAGAAAGTAAAGCTTGGATCTCATCAAGTCTCCAACAGGTCCCATTTCTTTTAAAATCACTTCCGTATTATAAGTAATGTCTGTAGGAACCTGGATTTATTTGTTTATTTTCCCTAAAGAAACACCATGTGGATGACTATAGTAACAGGTGCAGTCCCTCCTTTCCAAGGGAAAAGGGAGATGAGCCCTTCCAAGGGGAAAGATCATCTATCAGCATCTTGAGCAACTATCAGCAGCTTGAGGACTCCCAAAAACCTGAGGAACTGACTCAAATGTGTCTTAGCCCTTAACAAAAGATCAAGATACAACATGGAGTAAGTCGGAAAGCTGAGGTAATACGTAGTGACTCCACTGACATATAGTTATATGGTCACTGAAGGGAGACAACTCAAAATAATGGTGCACTGAATCTTTCAGTCTGAGCCTCACACTTTGTATGAGCTGAAGAACTGAGGTGAGATCCCAGCTGGCCCCTCAAACAGAAATACTGAGGACAAGCCTGTGCACCCTTGTGGTGTGCTCTTTGCTGTTAGTCTAGGGCTCCAGTGGAACGACTCGTGCTAATGCAATCATGATTTAATCATATTAATAGTGCTGAGCAATTGAGAGAAGTGTGGCATAAAAGACAAAAATCTATGAAAAATACACTTACTGACAAGCCATGATTTTCTGTACAAAAAATTGCGTCCTCTTGAGAATTTTAAACTACCCTAGAGAATTTCATATTGAGGCATCTGTTCTTTACAGACTTCTGTAGCTTATTTAAAAAATATCAGTAGAAAGGTTTTTCTCTCTGTTAAATTGGGCATGTTTTAAGATTTAATTTGCATGGACTCCTTATTAATTTCTATAACTCCTTGTTTAATTTTTTTTTCATAAAGACGATTGTAAAACTCTTAACTAGTATGATTGGTGATGATGTTTCAGGGAAGTGTCATGGCATCTTTAGATGAGTTGGCCTTCATTTCATTTCATTCAATCAGTTCTTTGGCAATCTCCAGCCAGCTGTACAAGCATGGAAGAAAGATCTGGGCATTTAAGCTGGATTGTGAGTGGAAAGGAATTGGAATTGTCTTTAATGAGCTGTAGCGGTTTGGTTTCACTTCTCCGACAGACACATATACTTTAAGTAAAAGACTAAATTGAGCATTTTAAGACGTCGCAGAGTCACCTTATCATTTTAGCATTACCTGGGCATTCTGGTGTGCTCTCCCATTACACGACCATTGTGGAATTGAATGGTCAGTGATGATAAACAGTGATAATGGATTACCAAGAAGGGGGAAGGTAGAAGATATTAATAAGGTAAGATTTTTAATTAATTTTTCAAGTTAATTAAAATGTCCAAAAGCACAATAAAACTGCAGAAAATCTGGCAAGGGAATGGCAGCCTGTCTGATTAATGCAAGTCAACTGTCTTCTGAGGGTAATAGTAATAATGATGAGATTATGGATATGGAAGAACCTGCTAAAGAGATATGAGATGCATGTGGAATACAAACTGTGTCCTAGTTACTATTTTATGGTGCACAATGGATCTTATTAAGGAGGAATAGCAGTAAGAATTACCACCGAATTGCTCAATAAAAGTATTGTGTAATTAACACGGCTGCACCATCAGCTTGAGTGCTACCTCCCATTGATACTCCATATCCTCCATTTACTTTTAGTTTTTAACTAAAGTACAGGAGCTTCAATGGCAGATGCAGGCAGCTTGAAAAGCATGTTGCCTTGTTGATGATTATGCTTGGAAAAAGGCAAGAAAGCACAGAAGTGCTGGAGTGGAATATGATATTCAGAAGAGACTGGGAGGAGCTTCCACAAATGAGAATTTGATACTCCAATCCCTCAGCAAAAATAACACTGAAAATAAATAATAACAATAACCATGATAGAGAAAGTAAAAATACTTTCTTGCTGGCATCCCTATTCTCATCCCTAATGAGATTTTGAAAGCATGTGGTCCCCATCCAAGCAGAAAACAAGTCCCATTGAGGTTGGTGCAAAAGTGATGAATGGGATTCACTGATGGGTATTTTTTCACAGCATTAAGTTTCTTATTACGTATATCTGCCTTGTGCCTGCTGCAGTGATACTCTGCTCTTGGCTGCGTGCTCTAGGCAGTTCCAATAGAAGTATTGTAACGTATTTGTTAGGAACATCAATGTCATACAGGAGAGGACACTTAGTATATTTCTGTCCTAATGAAAAAGATGCAGTCAATATTATCAGGAAAAAATGTGGCTTTTCTAACCTGTTTTTGCAGGTCTTGTTCACTTAACTGTTCACTTAACTCTCAGAGAAGTATCCTAGTCATTGAAGGACAGACGTAAACCAAAGCTCATACCCTTTGAGCTTTACTTATCATAGTTTTTTATAGAAAAGCACAAGCTTCTGGCTGCAAGGCCAAACTACTCAAAATTAATATTAAAAGATCAGTTTGGCCAGACCAGAAATGTGATCTGAATTGAACATATGTTTCAGGATGTTTGGAGCCTGAGTCATGAAGTTATGATAGACTGAACCTGCGCTCATAATGAATTACTAGGTTGTGGTTTTTTGTTTTGTTTTGTTTTTTTAATTCCTGGCTAGATTAGGCTATATCCCATGTTCATTTTATTCAAGCTTCTTTCTGTCAAGAGCAAAATTCTTAATTCCATCTTCAGTGTTTACCCAGGTTGCTCTTAAAAATGAAAATAGTATCTGGAGGATTTTAGTCTTGGTGAAATACTAAAGTAAAGTAAAAGCCTCCTGTCTTGAATTCTGACTAGGCTCCATCACCATATGCAAGAGAAATTGTTGCTATAGATTGCCTTGTTATTAAAAGAGGAGGGTGAAAAATGGCAAGGAAGGTTTGAAGCTGGTTGATGTAAAACAGAACCAGTATATAGGGAGCTGGCTGAGGACTGAAGTTTTATAAGGTGCACTTTAAACAACCATGCAGTGTACTAAAAATATCATAAAAACCATAGCTTCCAGCCACAAGTTTCAGAAAATGCTTAGTGACAAAAAGAGAAAAAGCTTCAAGATATAGGGCATAAAGAAAATCTAATACACAGAATAGAGGAACATTTAGGTCTGGGCTTTTGCTTCAGGCTCCGGTTTAGTGCAAGCACAAGAAACCACATAATGCCTCATTAGGACAGTATTCTTCTCCATAGTGGCAAAAATATGTAAATGCCACACAAGAGGAGCCACAAAACATTCAGTATCTGAGACTGATTTAGATCTTTCTCTCAGCCCTCTGCAGATCCCATTGATACACACAGAGCTGCTGCCACCCATCCTTTTTTCCTCCTGAGACCTCACACAATTCATCAAAGCAGCCAAACTGTTCCTCACTTGTCAAAGCCTGTAAGACCCTCCGTAAGACCCTCCATAAAACCATGCTCCTTGAACAAGCTGCCCTACTGCTGGAATGGCAATGGTCCAAAGGTATAGTTTGCCATGTTGCAGGCTTGGAAATCAGTCTAGAATGGCCTTACGTACCAGAAAGCAGTCACCAGTGTTCTTCACTCCAGGGTTTTCTTTAAGACTTCTCTTTGAGACTGGGTGTCCCCAGCATCTCCCAAAAGGTGAGGTCAGTGCTTGGTAGGGCGGTTTTTTTGCATCTTATATTTACTTGTGAATAGACCTCTGGAATTGACTGCTCTTGGGAACAAGAGAAGGGAGAGACCAGAAAGGGCAGGAAAATTGAAATGAAACAGAGAAACTTACAGGGATCTCGTGAACATTTACCACACTTACAGGGACATTTAAATGTTTCATTAGAAATGTGTGCCATGGTTCTGTCAGTCACAGGATTTTAAGGGGCCTATCAGAGGCATCTCTCTGAGGCAGAGCACCTGCCTCACCTTGCTCCTGGCTGTGTGCTGTATCAGGAAGGTACATATTAACTCAGCACTGGTCTATGACAGGAGCAAACTGAAATATCTCAGTGCCAGCACAGTCGTGCTGCCTGGCACGGATGGGATTCTTCCCTTCCACCCCACTTCTGGAGCCAGCTGCTCCATACGACTTCAGGAGAGGGAATGATACCTCGGTCTGCAGTTTCAGTAGCAAATATAGGGTGGTGGTTGCAAGGCAAGAGGGAGAAAATTGTTCTGAAAACCATCACAAGTACTTTTTTTTTACAGGTTGTTAAAAGCAGTCTTTCAAACACTCCTTTCCCAATCCTCACTTGCAATAGCAGGAGCTGGGGTCAGACATCTTTTCTTGCAGTGATTAATACCTTCCTACAAGAGGACTGCCATTAAAGGGAATGAGGCCTCCTGCCGAGCAAGGCATTCCTCTGCGGGGAAAAAGAGTGGCTCTGTGTCTGCAAACCATGGCAGACACTGAAGTTCCCGGTTTTCTCCACTGCTCAATCAAGTTTCCAACTGCCATCTCTCCCATTCTCAGTTTATGGCAAACATAAAACAGGAGGCCATTTAAAAAAATAAGATAAATCAGACACTAAATTTAAATTGTGTTGATATAAATCATTCATGCAACAGATTGCATTTATTTATTGCCTTTGTTTGCAGTGCAAGAAATCTGTTAGATTCGCCTCGCAGAATTCATGGATTAAAAAATAAAAATCCTTCGGCGATACAGGCTTTGTGCCCAAAATGCAGCACATTCCTATCAAAACCTTTATTCATTTACAGGAGGAATACTTCAACACTGTTTCTCCCATCATCTACTTCCTCCTTGTCACCTCTGAAGTTCCTTCCCAGTCATAGGGATGTGTTTAGTACTCCAGCTCCAGTGGCTCAGGACCCTTCCAACCTTAGCTCCAGCCTTGTCCTGATGGACAAGCTGGCAGCTCTTCCTCCAGCCTGGAGGACATCTGGCAGCAGCCTCATGGGCAGCAGAGCATTGGGGAGGAGAAAGTCGCCTCATATCTACTCTCGGGATCAGAATGAGAGGACAAAAGTTCATTTAAAAAAAAATGTAAGTGGGGCAGTCTTTCAAAGACCTAGGGTCACCTCTCAATAGTGGGACATCTGGTGACATTAGCTGAAGTTTCATAAAAGCTCCCTATGGCCTTTTCAGAAATACAGCAGGTTTCAAAAAGAAAGAAAGAAAGAAAATACAGAGCCCTAAGTACTGGTTTTGGGTTTTCCCCGTCTTCTATCATAAGGTACTGCTAAATCAAGCAAAGGATCTTGATTTTCTTCATCTCTGAAACAGGAGAGATGGTTAATCATGAATGTATGTTATTTACAAAGACATGGTTTTGTCCTGCATTCTTTCTTTATTTCATTATTTATTGAATAAGATAATAGCTTATGGTACTTACACAGAGCCAGCTGTTTGCAGGATGCCAAGAGCAGGTGGTCTGGGAGGCCTCTGATGAATTGCAAAAGACACTTACCAGCTGCTATCGCTGTGTGAAATGAGCAAACCTGCAAAATCTTTATTTTCAATTGGATTGTACTTTTAAGTAAGCAAGGGAGACAGTCAGTATAACTACAGACCATGACCAACAACCCACATAAAGCATGTGCAAACACAAGTGATTAATGTACCAGGATTTCAAAACATCTAAAATGAGCGAGTCAGGTTTAATAGGGTGAGTGAGAGGGAAGGGGAGCAGAAAGGGATGGGCAGGAGCTGTGGTATGCCTGGTAGGGGCTGCAGAGCAAGAGGCTGCTTACATGAAATGAAGGAAAAGACAAAAATGAGCTGTTTGGTGAATCTTAGTAGTCTGTTGGGTTCTTAGCAAATCGTATATTTTTATCCTGTCTTCTAAACAATGCTTTTGGACTTGAAAGTTTTTATGGTCTTTTTGCTTCTTTCTCTCATCATGTCCACCCCTCTTTTTTTTGTCTTTTTTTTTCAATTATGTAGGGCACTCCTGTGTGCTGGCTCACCAGGGCACAATCCTTTGGTGGTAACCACACCCTCAAATGGTCACTGAAGAGATGCAGGGATAATGGGTTACAAAGACAGACATTAATAAGGTAAGATAAGAGAGGGGAGGTTTATTAATTTTTCAAGTAAAGTTAGGATGCCCAAGGGCACAGTAAAACTGTAAAGAATCTAGTGAGGGATGAGAGGCCTAGCTGATTAATGCAAGTCAGCTGTCCTCAGAGGGTGATTGCAATAATGATGAGATTATGGAAGAACCTGCTGAAGACAAATGAGATGCATGTGGAATAAAAACTAAGTGTCCTAGTTACTCTTTTGGAGTGCACGATGGATTTTATTAAGGAGGAACAGCAATATAAATTACCACTGACTGAGATGCCAAAGCGAGGAGCCAGGCTTGCTTTGCTGGAGTTACTTTGCATGAGATGTAGCACACAACCCTCACTTGCAAACAATCCAAAGAAAACATGGAAAATTGAAATGGGGGCTTCCTCCCATAAAGAAGATAATATTTCTGCTTGATGTCTTTGATGTGTCTCTCCCTCCACTCCCTTCTCCCTCTTCAGTTCCATTGCCTCATTGCTTCCCTATGCTGGGGTGGATAATTCAAAGCTCCCCAGTTTGTCCCAAGAGCCCTTGCCCTGGTCCAGAAGTGGCTCCTCTCCAGACAGCCGCACCATGCAGTGCATGAAAAAGGCAATATTTCTGAGGGCAGCAGTTTTCCAGACGTCCTTCCTTTTCTGACTACCTTCTCATTCCTTGCCATTTGCCCCCATTCTCTTGCTGCCCCTACCACCTTGTCCTTGGTGTCCCCAGTTTCTCTTATTGCCTACCCCTGATTTTTGTCTCTCTGCTCTGGGTGTTGTGCTGCCTGGCAGACCCACATAGATAGACCCTCCCACCAGTCCTGCGACCACCACCGTGGTCTGCCTTTGTCTCTCTCTAGAATAACATGAGGACCAGAGGCATGATGATTATCACACTCATGAGTGGTTGGGAGTTGATCAGCACACAGAAGTCGTGGTGGGGTAGTGCATACCTCTGCAGTGCCTAAAAGGTGCAGAGGAATAACTGCCTGAAGATGGAGGGCAGGGGATGGCTTCCAGATGCAGGGGGCTGGGAGTCATGCAGTGAGAACCAAATTGTAATTAACAGCATGGTAACAAATGGCACATTTATACCAACAAATAGTATAAATATTCCAGGTCCTCTGTTTCTTTCCAGTGTATTAACTGTCCATGGTAACCGGAAATTATATTATCGACTTCTTGTGTTACAGTGCAAAGCCAGCATTTCCATTAGAAAATCTGCTTCTGTTTCTAATGGGTTTGAGTAATACAATAATGAACTTTCACTTCGGAACTAATCCTGGTATTTAGAGGTCCCAGTCAGACTGTGTTTTTTTCTGCCACAAAATCAGCGTGGGCATTATAAGACTCACCTCCCCATAGCCCAGAGTTCACTTTCTCCTGCACGCTTTCATCTTCTCTTTACTTATAAAGTCATGGTATGAGCTTCTTATCTCTTATTCCTTGGTGATTTTTTTTTTTAATAAGTGTGAGTAACCACTGGATGTCAAAACAGCCTTTTCTCCCACAGGCTTAATATGTGATTACCTCATGGATGGGCATTTGTTAAGAGGGTCTAAATATGTATTTATGTAGCAGACAGTAATGACTTCATTCTAGCAGCTCCCTACATATATATTTACATGACAGACCATAATGTTCTGCGGCTTCAACCTCCATAAACCTCATTTGTGATGCCCTGAATCTGCTGCGTTTCACACGTGGTGCTGCTCCAGATGCATAGAATAGCTTTAAGAGGGAATACCCCCTCACTGGGGGAGTGGTCACTACCAGACAAACAGAAAAATGATGTAACATAAACAAAATGTATTTTTCAAGGGAAAGGAAAAACCAGAACTGCAAACATACAAAAATAACAGCCCTAAAAGATCATGTAAGTATCGTGCCTCTGATTCCCAATAGCAGATGTTTTGGGTGTTGAAACTCCCACCAGAACAGCTGCAGGAATGTAGAATCACATCTGGGCTTGCGACGGGGCTGCATCATTACCCACCAACAGCAAAACAGCCAGATGCTTCCAATTCATTCTAGGGACAGAGCTTAGAGTTTGAGTCTGTGAACATCCCTGCTTTACAACTGATATTTACCATTGGCTGCAGCTGTTCCTGGATGTGCTGCTGAGGTGGTGGTAGGAGCTGGTATGTGCCAAGCTTCTGGGTGGCACTGCAGCGGGGTGGCTCACCAGCAGTCCTCTGTCATGAGAGGCAGAGCTGGGGAAAGGGTCTGGGCTGTCTCTGTCCCAGTAGCACTGAGCTATGGGAGCTTCAGATGATGTCTGAGAAGGGCAGTGGAGATATCGCTGCCATTGCTTATCGCCACAGTCCTATACGCACCCTGCAACCTTGTTGCAATGCCTGTAATATCTTTCTGTTCCTGCCACCTTCTGCTTCTGAAAACTGGTTCAGCACTCGCTGTATGTTTTGGGATGGTTATTCATGTGCTACTGAGGGATGTGTAATGGGTCAGTGACTCAAATCTAGGGACTGAAGGCAAGTGAGGGCAGCTGGCTCGGCACTCAAGCTCAAGCCCCAGTGCCCGCATCTTCTGCTACCCTCCTTCCCTGCACTGGCTCTGCTGGACAGTGAACTATGGACTGAAGGTGTCCCAGTCCAACAGCGCTCACATTCACATATCAAAGCTGCTTGGAAGGAAGAAGTTTCACTTTCACTCTGGCTCCCTGCATAAGTCCAGACCAGGCCTCCAGTTCCCGCTGTACAAGTAGGTCAGCTGAAGACATTTCCTCCAGGTTATGGTTACTTGATCTCCTGAGTACCTGAAGTGTGGCTTATTTGGTTCCTCTCTAGCAGTGGTTTTCCCTCTCTCTAGTGGGACTTCAAATTCTGGATTGTGCTATTTCATTGTTTTACAGAGGGTTGCTCTTACTTACCCATCATACCACATTTCAGCACTGGCTGATGCCTGGCAGTGGTTAGCTCAGCTGTCAGGATGAAAGGGCAGCCTTGGGTACCTCACTTCTAGCTTGTCTCAGTGAGAATGTAAGCATAGCCACAGGGAACCACTTTCTCCAACTTCATATTCAAGAAATATTCTTAAGATTTATATGGCTCTGCTATCAAGACGTGTACAAAATCTAGATCTGAACCTGATCAGAGGTGAATACTGACCATAGGCCACCAGGGCAACTCAAATAGAGAGTACTGGTCTCACTACACCATAGTTATTAATATGGTAATTTATTATTTTGCGTGTAAACATACATAAAAAATGGAGGACATTATTTGCAGGATTTGCAATAAAATCCTCAATTTAATCAAAGGTTGTTACTGTACAATCAAAGGTTGTACAATAGCTTTAAAAAAATTAAAATAACCTGTATAAAAAAGAAAATAACAGTACAAACATTTAAAACTATGTGCTTGTCCGCCACCTTGCTGTCATCTGTCCATAGCCATGGACTACAGAAGGCATAGAAGAAGGTTTTAATATGACTTCTAATGTGCCTACAAGGCTCCAGCTGACAAATGGGGCTGAGGTTTTTTAGCTCAATGTACCAGTGTCAGATGGTTTAAAGGACAGACATACAAGCAGATGGATTTCTCCTTCTAGGATGGAGGGTTAATTTTCAGGGAGGCAAATGGCATCCATACTCTTGCATAAAGAAGAGAAAATACTCTACTTGTATGTTGTCAAACAAGATAATTTTTAGAGAAATTGACGACAATTTGGCTTAAAAAAAATGGATCTACAAATCAGAACACCCCTCTCCCCAGAGAGGGGATGTTGTGTGCTTTTGTATTGTTTTCACTACTGCTGATGAATGTCTGCTATGACAGTAGCAGTGAGGTTGATAGGATTAAATAAACTTCCACTACTACTGAGAAGGTGAACTGCTCTCTCAAATCGAGCCTTTTGACTAAGATCTTCCACCATCACCGCAATCATATGAGAATCAGAAGTGCTTGAGCCAGACAGAAGGAATATGTGCCCAAACCTTCCTTGGTGCAGGAAGTCCCATTTTCTGAGTCTACCTGGTCTTCAGGAGAGTGGCTTGCCATGTTGGAGAACTGCTGTTGGAGAAGGATCTCCAGCCCACGCTGACTTGTCTCCCTCTTTCATCCTGAATTTCCATAGCCTTCATTTCAATTCTGTCTTTTGGGGTTTTCATAAGCATCTGCCTTCATAGCTTTACTGAATGGAACAAAATATTCAGAGGAATATTCAGAGGAACATTCCTCCTACTGGTGTGAACCTGGGACAATGGGTGGACTGGGGACTGTCCCTCAGTCTTGAGAGAGCTGTACTCGCCCTCCAACACACTGGTGCTTTGCTTCAGCTTCTGAAGAAAAACTGGAAGGCACAAAAATTCCAAAGGATCACAAGCACTTCTGAGATAAATCAGAATGTAAACTCCCCGTGGCCACAGTCTGCTGTTGAGGTGGTAACAACTGCAAAACTTGCTTAAAAATACCTGCAAGGTTTCTTATGAGTTCACCAATGAGGGCAAATCCTTTCACTGCTTGCAAGGTTCATTAATGTCATCATGGTTTTGTGTAGAAGCAAAATGACAATACAGAGCAACTAATGAAAACAAAGGTTACGTACAATTTCCCTGCTTCCCAAGGGAACAGGTTTTTTTCATGGAAACAAATTTCTGTCTACATGTGAGAAATTATGCAGCTTTCTTTTTTTTCCCTTTTCATAAAATTTTATTCCAAACTTGGTCATAAAGAGGAGGAACATATTAAAATAATGTCTATTTGGAAGAGAATATGGTATTACAGACTAGAGTACAGGAGAAAAATCAATAGCTTTGTATAAGCATGAAGTCCATAATCACTCTGTAGACATACCTTAGAGAATATGTGCGTTTTAACTGTCTTTGTATAAAACCTTCCAGGGAGCTGAACATAATAATAATTAATCATGTAATTAATACTTAATTTACAAAGGGCACAGTATGCCCCACTCTCCTGCACAGGCACTTGGGGTGATAAGGAACAGAAAAATAGAATTCAAATAAAAATAACTCATTAAAAGCAAGACAAGAAATATAATAAATAAAGTACATACAGAAGCACTGCAAGGAGAGGAAAGATGTGCCACTGCAAATGCATACAGAAAAAACTCCCAATCTTGTCCTGTTTCTAACCATTCTCCCAATCGCTTTGATGAGAGAGAGATATCACAGAAAGCCTTGGGAAATCATCATGTGATGCCTTATAAAACCAGAAAATACATCCATCTTCCATTGACTGAAAGCCTATTGCGTTTGTGAGCTGGAAGTTTCAACATGCTTTACAGCCACGAATAAACTCTACTAAGTGAACTGAACACCACTTACTGGAGCACTTCCTGACTTCTCCGAAACAGATTCAAGAGGACTGGCAAGTATTGACTTTTTCCAAAACTGGTTTAGTCTCATGTCTCTCAGTTCCACTCTTTATTATATAGTTAAGCATTTTTCTGATGTGAAAGTCAGCTTTATTGGTCTGCAGTTCTCAGAATCGTCCTTGCAAGGCCTGTCTGCAACACTAGTGTCATGGCTGCCATTTTTCAATCTTGTTATGAAATGAAAATAGTTGTGATCAACTTCATATTCGAGTTCTCTCAGAGATTCTGGGTTAAAAAAAATCCTACCTCCTGATTTGTTACAATTTGAATTACTAATTTTCTCTGAAACATCTTCACTGAGACTTTTTTTGTAATACATCTTTCAAGCTCATTCCCCATGTATGAGGTGTGAAAACTCTCTGGCTTCTGATGGGCGTGCTAATACAAATAAGTTGGTTAGCTTTTTGTAATGTGCTTCTCCTTGATGATTTTTGATCCCACAAACTTTCTTGCAGGCTTTTTGCTTTTCTATAGAGGCGGGGGCTTCTCAGTCTTTCTTTCTTGCATTAATATATCTTAACATGCATACATATAAATAATTTAGATGAATACTCTATACTTAAAACTTCAAATTCTTGTATATTTACTCACCTATGCATGAATTCCCCCCCTTTTTTTTTTGTGAAAAATATCTTTGTATACATACGACATTTTTGTAACTTTTATTGTAACATTTTCCATACTGGCGTGTTTGAATCTTTTGCAGTAATATGTCTTTAACATGAGCTTCTCATGTGTAGTCCTTAGCCATCCTCCAAAATAGAAAAGAAGCACTTTATCTGCCTTAGTAACTCTCTTTATTTTGCTTCTAATTATTTGCTGGTGTTTATGTAGCTCTACTTTTAAAAATCGAATGTTGCTTAGTGTGATTTTTAGAAATTTTTTCCCCTGAGACGAAAAGACACTGAATTTGAATTCATTATAGTCACTATTATAGGGTAATGGTTGTATCTTGAACCTTTATTTAAATTCTAGTTAAAAATCAAGTAAAACTGAAATTTTCATCTGTTCATGCAAATGCTCAGACTAGCTGCTCCGATGAGTTGTTTGCTGTGTCTGAAAAACAGCCCTTGTGTTACTACTGATGGAGAGATGTAGGATGTTTATTTGGGAGCATTTGATCATTGTATGCCTTCATAGATTTGTTAATCTCCCTTCCTCAGTGAGTTGTGGAAGATTAAAAATCTGCACTGCTAACATGCGTGGAATTCCAAGCTGTGTCCCAAGTTATTTCAGAGGTGATTATTTAATCCTACATCCTCTAATACTTTAAAAACTGAGTCAATTTGAGTCTCCTTCATATCACAGGATTACAATGTCTCACTGATCATCTTTATGTGCCTAAATAGTAGGTATGCATAAAGGGATACTTCAGTTTTAAACCAGTTGTCCCTCCTAGTTCTTAGACTCCTATTATTTATTTACAGTTATCAACACATTTACAGTGATCTAGTGATCACTAGATATGTAGAGATCTAGTCAATCTCAACATTAGCAAGTCAGACTGTACTTCATTGTGGATTTTTCTCTCACTGCTATCCTGAATTATCAATTGCTTTGACTCCATCACTATAAGATATCTTTCCCCACATTGTGCCCATCCACCTCAGGTTTTTTTTTCTTTTGAAGTCTTTCATATACAAATGACTCGGGACCCTTTCCCATGTCTTTTTTCCCAGAGCTTGATGGGGCAGAGACTCCTGTGCAAAATAGCCAACACAAACCCTACAAAATTCCACATGAGCTCTATCTCTCAGTGAAGCTGACCTCACGGAACTCAACAAATATGTCTCTTCCAACAGCAGGTCATGGTCTTGGGAGACGTTAGCAGCTACCAGCCCGTCTGAAATCCCATAACTTGCAGGATATATTAGACAACTGTGGTTTGATGCTTTACATCATTCTTCGGAAACCTCGAAGTAATGCATACCAAGTGATGAAATCCAATTGACATTTTTTGTGTTTAATGGGTTATTTCCCTTGTATTTCTGTACTTCCTCCATAAGCAAATAATACCCTAGTGAGGCACAAGAATGAAGTCAGAATTTGCAACTGTGGCAGAGAAACTATTAAAAGTCTATAAATAAATATTTTTATTGCAACAGTGCTGCATGAGCCAGTACTTTCTGAAAACCGTATTCATATCAAGATGGGCTGGGGGACGATGTTCAGTTACCGATGATGGTTATTTGGAAGTGTTTGGCTGTGAGATGTATGCAATCTTTTCAATATTCTGATTCAGTTGTGTAATTCCAAGCCCTGCAGTGTTGTTATCCCTTAAGAAAACTTCTTTCTGTTTCAAAAGCACCAACTCTGAATGTTAAATTCAAAGGAGATAAAAGAATCACAGTGGTAAAAGCTGCACAATTCTACTCTCTTCATTATACAAGAAGCTGGTGCAGTATTTGCTTCTTTACATTTTTATGCAGATATAAAAGGCTACTTTGGGAAATCTGTAACACTATTATTAAATGTCACTGAGCAGAGCTGAGTATAGTGATGACTCATCCTCAAAAAATTTGATTTAGTGCACATTATCTTCCCGAGTGTTGAGTTCTCATTTTGGACTGTATCAACCAAGGTGCTCAGATCTAACACAAGGGCCATTCACATAAGCAGGAGTCCTTTCTTTAGCCTCAGTGACCTTTGGATTGAGATATTAGTGAGATAGAATGCCCTAGAAATTTTAATATTCTTAATCATGAGTAATAATTGTCTGTAATCCATAAGGGACAACTTAAAAATCAGGCCCTGTTGTGCTATGCTGCCCAGACAATAGAATACAGTCTGTGCCATAAATCTATAAAAACATTCCAGGTAGAGTACTGGGAAAGCATGCGGACCACCCTGAAGATATATGTCTCAGCAGTGGTGAATGTTCAATTTCTTTTTTAAGGGGTTAAGAAAGTCACAAAAAAAGGAAAAGGAAAGAAGAAAGAATTTTGAAGGAAAATGAGATTAAAAATAGGACCAGGAGAAGGAAGACTGGTAGTTTAGATGTGAAATAAAATAGACAGTCTAGAGAATGGGAAGGGTGTGGGTGTTGAAGGCATCAGCATAGATTCAGGACTGGTATGTGACTAATCAGAATATTCCTACCAATAAATTAACATAGTGTCCTTAATTTGATCGATATTAACTCAGAATGCCCTGAAAAGCCTCAAGTATGATTGATAATGCTCTCTGTATCCCTAATGGGATGGCTTCCTAGTCAAATAATTCTGTGTTAGCACCAAAGCTGGCACCAGACTTAGCAAGTTACATGAGAAAAACTCCACTTTTAATCAATAGAGTGGCCACCTTTAAGTTTCTTTGAACTTTAGCTTTGTGTTTGCATCTAGACTTTAAGGCATTCTGTGGTGCTGGGAAGGAAAGCTTTATTTGTTTTGATGTTTCAGTGTTATTTAAATGATGGACTTACACTGGAGAAGTTTAGCTATGAAACTCCAGTACAAGGCTAGTGAAATGGGAAATGTAGATAATAGTCTAATCTTCCTCCCTGTTACAGGTAAGAATAAGAAATCTGCATGAATAGCTAAAACATTTTTTAATAAGAATAAGCATTTTCCATCTTATGCCTTTAGAACTGAACATCTGCATTTACTCACGCTTTCCTGTGCTTCTTGAACGATTATTTCTACGTACGTATTAAGAAAATGGACTTGAGATTCCGCTTCTTTAGGAAACCTTTGTATTAACTTTGCTTAGGTTAAGGGGCTCTAGTGGCAGCATATCTTCACAGTAGGATGTATCTGTTGCACTCAGAGACTCCACACTTTTGGTAGATATGCATTATTATGACTTCGTTTTCCCTTGTAAAGTCTAAGAGACATCAGTGTAGAAAACAAGGAGAAGAAGTGGGACATTGCTGGAGAGCTGCTCGCTTGGAAGCAGTGGGAAGCACAGAATAAATTAGAACAGCTCTGAGTTTCTGTAATTTTCACAGCAGGTTGGACATGCAGAGTTGCTGAGAATTAGCACCTGTGTTTCTGCAGAAACAAATCCTCAGGAGAAGTGTCACAGACTTTGATAGAGATGGAAGCAGCAGGGTTCTACAGAAACCAAGAGGCATCCCCTGGAAATGTTTTTAATGCCTCAAGGATTTAAGGTGAATGCTATTCTCCCTGCAACAAAGATAATAATTTTATGCACCATGGATGCATGAAGATGCTATGACACAAGCACATAAACATGGAAACATGTTTATGCCTATAAAACACTCAAGAAAAGTTGAAAAATCAAACTTTTAAAACAAAAATTATTTTTAGATTAAAAATTAATTTAAACAAAATTAAATACCTTAAAATGTATTTAATTTCACAGTTATTTTCTGAGAAGGGATCTGTAACATAGAATGGAATTGCAGGTGACAGTATGCATTGATCAAGTTCCTGTGGATCAGTGGTGGTTTAAATCTGTGGGTAAATTCCTCAAGGTCAGAGTATGTCACAGGAAAGGTTACGTATTTCAGTGTCTAACAAGCAGATGGATATTCAGTCGGGTCTCCTATAATGTGGACCTGTGGTCTTATTTGGGACCCGTGCAGCCCGACTTCCGTGTTGAACGGTGGCCACGCCACAGCCATTGCCCAGGCTGCCCTCGCTGCTGCCTGTACTGCCCCCACAGCCACCCAAACCACCACCGCCACCTGTTCCACCGTGGTGGCGGCGGCAGGTCACGCATGCGCAGTTGCGAAACGGGTCTCCTACATCAATAAAAAAATCATGCCGCTAAGATGTGAGGCTGCAATATGGGGGGGGGGCGAAGTGCAAGAGGGCCAACTGTAGTAAACCAAGACTGTCTGGCAGCCTGAAACTCTCCAGGAGTTCTGAAAAATAAAATAGTGATAATGTTGAGATCTGCTTTCTGCCTTGCCCACTTCAGCATACAGCTTGGCTGACAAGAGGCCTTTACACTATGAAAACCACCACAAAACTGAACAACATCATACCTGAACCTGTGTCTGCTCCCTTGGACAGAAGTTCTTACCTGCTTGCAGACTTCCTTCCATTTTCTCCTGCTCACTAAAGACATTTAATGATTTTTGTCCTGTAGTTCACTTTTGTGATGCCCAGAGCTGTGCTACTGTATGAGGATTTGGCAAGGTACTGGTGGTGAAGAGGCTAAGGACAGGAAAACTTGTGGATGAAGTCTACTTGAGGTGAACAAGAGGTAGGAGTGTTTGGAGGAAAGTGGGAAAAGATGAGAAGGAAACAAAAACCCATTTATGAGATATAAATACAGTATATGATAGCAGTAGCAGCTGTACAGGTGGTGGTGGAACTTTCTAGAGTAAAAAAGGGACAGAACCAGATGTAGGAAAAGACAAGAAAATTTTTCTCATTTCATTTCATATTTGAATCCTTTTCAAGTGCATTTAATAATACAATGGTTGAATTATAATACCCTAGTTGCATTCACTGTAGGACCTTGTGGAAAGATTATTAAACTCCTCTGGTTTTGAACAATTCTATTACACCATACCAAGTGTGGGCAGAAAGGGAAAAAATCACTTCCCCTGTGCAGTGTTAGCAATACATAAAGCAAAGGAGAATCAATTTAATACATCACCACTGCAATGTGAATTTCTAGAATCATTGAGCTGAAAAGTACAATCCCACCAGTCTGGTACCATGAAAATGAAAGTTGATGTCTGTCTGGATCAATTTTATCATGAAAATAATGGCATCACTCTGGGCACAAGATTTAAAGTCTTCAAGGCTTTGGGGAAGACCCTTTCAGTAACCTACATACGAAAGTAGATTGATTGAGAGTGGCTAGAACACACATAAAGCTGACATTTTTACCCATCTGGACCTTTATCAAGACTGATAGGCTGCAACATTGTCTTTCTGAATGTTTCCATTACTTTCATATATAACCTCCTGGGTTTGCATTACTCTTGAGGCTTTCACAAATTGTGGGCATGGTATATCTGATATACCACTGGATATATTTTGATGATGCAAAGAAAATGACCCAAATTCTTACTCCCTCCAGATGCCTCAGAAGGGAGAGATTATTTTCACTCTCTAATCTTCTTTGTTATAAACAAAGAAGTCTAGACACCCACAGGTAAATCTTCTAAGAATGGACAGCCTTTTTTGCAGATACATATAAACCCTGGACACCCATCACCCACCCTTGACTGTACAGGAAATTTTACCTGTTTCCAGGTACTTGACCCTGGTGAGTGACACAAGGTTTACAACATCCAAACCTCTGGTCCTTCTAGCTTCATAGGAACGTGGTACCATTTAGAATCATAGAATAATTTAGATTGGGAAAAGACCTCTAAGACAATGGAATCCAACCATTAACAATCACTGCCAAGGCCACCACTAAACTATGTAACCAATTGCCACATCTACATGTCTTTTAAGTATCGTCAGGGATGGTGACTCAACCACTTCCCTGGGCAGCCTGTTACAATGCTTGACAAAGATTTTGGAGAAGGAATTTTTCCAAATATCCAATCCAAACCTCCCCTGGCACAACCTGAGGTATTTTCTTCCTGTCTTGTGTCTTGTTACCTGAGAGAAGAGACTGACTCCCACCTTGATACAACCTCCTTTCCTGTAGTTGTAGAGAGCGATAAGGTCTCCCCGAGCCTCCTTTTCTCCAGTCTAAACAACTCTAGCTCCCTCAGGCACTCCTCAGGTCTTGTGCTGCATCTCCTTTACCATCTCTGTTGCCCTTCTCTGGACATACTCCAGCACCTCAATGCCTTTCTTGTAGTGAGGGACACAAAACTGAACACAGAATTTGAAGTGTGGCCTTACCAGTGCCAAGTACAGGGGTCTGATCCCTGGGCTAGTCCTGCCAGCCTCACTACTACTGATACAGGCCAGGATGCCATTGGCCTTCTTGGCCACCTGGGCACACTGATATCTCAGGTTCAGACAGCTATTGACCAGCACCCCCACGTCCTTTTGGTCCAGACAGCTTTCCAGCCTCTCTTCTCCTAGCCTGTTGCATGCAATGTTGCTGTTGTGATCCAAGTGCAGGACCTGATTATGCAGGCCTTAGCCTTAACGAAGTCTTAGCTTAAGCCTGTTAAGGCCCCAGCCTAAAATAGAGCAACTCGTTGGTAATTACTAGTGTAAGAAAAAGTTAAGAAAGCATGGAAACAAACTAAAATGAACTTAGGTTCATATTAGGAAGTAAAGGCTAATGAAAATGCTAATAAAGAAGAAAAAACTTAATAAGCAATTATGAAAACATATAGTAATTATGAACATTAACAGCATCAGAGGCTGGTGCAAAGAGAGTTGGTTGGTATTTCCCTGAAGATAAAAAGCATCTGTGTGCATCAGGAATCATCATTTTTTGGTCCTCTGGGTTAGTGGATTATATGAAATTGCTAAGCCTCCATTTACTATATACAGACATTTCCCTCTGTGACAGTGGCTGTCAAAAAGCGTTCCATACCTAATGGCAAAAAAGCAAATGCCTGATAAGATAGATTCATGTGTTGCCACCTAGATGAACAGATCCAAGGAAAGATTTCAAGTAAATTCAGTGAATTCTGTGGAACAAGCTAGTGTTCAGCACAACTTTCTGCCACTTCACTTCAAAATGCCAGCAAATTTCCACAATATTTGAGGAAGGAAGAAGGAGATGCAAGTTGCATCACTATGATCTTTGATTCCCAGGGATCAGGCCCTGTTCTGGTAGTCAGGAATAGCTGTGGATGACTTTGGTCCTGGAGAGGAGACTGCTGAAGATCTCATTCCTTACTTTTTTTGCCATTGTCTTCTGGATTACTGTCTCGTTCTTGGAGTTGCAAGATGCAGTACCAGGTTTTGGCCCAATGTGCTCCAATTAATTTACTCAGGAAAATCCACAATCCAAAATAATGAAATATTTGGTAGAAATTTATAAAAATGTCTGATCTGCCTATTTTTAGGGGAAAAAGGGCTTGTTACTGACTTAAAGGGGGAAATTTTGGTTTATGCCAGATTCTATGACTTTTGGTGCTTTGAATCAGACTAAAACAAATTCCATAGAACAAAATGCACTACACAAAATGAGAGATGAATAGTGTGGCTCTTGGGTCCCCAGTTCTGACACTTTTGTTCTATGGTACACACCTGTTGTGACAAATTACTTGCTAATGTAGCTTGCTATGCCCCAATCACCTTAAAATCCAAGGAGACGAGTCAAGAAGAATACATATATACAAAAGCAAAAGCAACTGAAGAATCATTATTTATATCATAGGCAAGCAAGCAAGCTTGGAATAGTTTGTCTTTTTGTTACCTGCTCAGAGACCATACACTGGATGGCTGGTGTTCCTTTTTTATCAGTTGTAAGTTATTACTACTTTTGAGATGGCGTCAGTGTGGAACTGCTGAAGCAGGGAAAGTCTTAATTTACCATGAAGGCTAATTAACACTATCCTAAAAAATATGGACATAATTAATAGTTTTCCATGGTTAGCACACCTGTTGAACGAACACACTACCCTGTACATACATTGACAGATAATCCAATGTGATCCTTACAGAAAATTCATTTGTCCATGTTTTAAACTAAAAAGAGATCAAGGGAAGGTAACCATGAATTTAGAACTGTCATAGAATATACTGTCTTAAAAAAGGAACCCATAAATTCTCTTTTCAATGATCAATTAACCTAACCAAAAATACAAACTCGAAGGCTCAGAAGTGAGCATATTATTATTCACACACCAGTGGTCTTGCCATATATTCTTGGTTATGCTTTTTAGTGCAAGAAATGACTCAAGCCTTTGGGAGCTGGGACCACATCTTGTCTTCTCTGTAAAATAATTATTTGTGTAAACTACGTACTATTTATAAGTTCTTGTAAATAGTGAAAGGGTTTTAAACTAGAATGTTGCATACAGTTGGGTTCATCCCAGTTAAAGAGGAAGAAAACATGCTGTGAAGAGGTGCTATGATGGCATGAGGAGTGTGGGAGCTCTTTGCAATAGAAAAGATGGGAAGATTTTGCCTTGCTTATGCTCAGGAAATGAAAGCTGTGAGGGAGTTAAACACGAGCGCAAAAAAGGGTTTTAGCATGACTAGATCCTGGGTCAGCTCTTTAACAATCAAGTCAAAAAAACCTACCAGACTGGAATATGGTACTTGATGAGCTTCTGAATGGGCTTTTCAGACAGTAGTATCTGGGAGAGCTGTGGGATAGAGCTAATGCACAAAGAGATGTGATCCACCCCCAGCTTCCTAAAACTGTTATTTGTTTTCATACACAAGGCCTGCCTCAGAGGAGACTGAAGAGCTGATTCTGACTTCCAGTCACACACCCCTTGCTCCAGGGAGGCAGTGCGCTGTGGAAGACTCAGCCTGCTCCTCCACCTTAGCATCATTTCCTGAAGCAGTCATGAAGCAAGAATTGTATGTCAAATAGCGAATTATGATACTGCTATAGCAATTGAAACAGTGGGCTTGTTTTATGCATTCATAACTATCATAAGGCCAAATGGCAAAGAAAAATGAGTCCTAAACCCAGCTGGTCAGTGGATGCTCTTCCATGCAGGACCTATTTTCTCCATTCCATTGTGCCTCTTCTTGGTTGGGTGTGGAAAAGTATCACACAAAACTTACAAATGTCTGTACTGACACTCACAGGACTTATTTTCAGATTGTCTCCCAAATTCCCGTGGGCAAACTTGTGCCACCTCCCTTTTCCCTTTTGAACAAGTAAGCAAATACTTGTTGCTGAAATAAAACTTCTGTACACAATCAAATTTAGAGGCATTTTGAAATATAGTACATTTATCACATGTTTCTTGCAGTTTTCTGACCAACTCCCCACCTCGTCCCCCCCCCAAGCTTTTTACTGCTTTATACATTTCCTCTGGATATTCAGCTTTATCAGTCGCTATTGATGCAGTTGAATGAGTTTCTTTCAAACTGTGTTTTTTGTCAGGGAAATCTTGCATTCTAGATCTGTGTGTGATTTTTCTGAGATGCTGTCAAATCAATAACGTTTCACTTCAGCTGCCAGAAAAAAATCTATGTGGTGGTTATCCCCGTGAGGCTTTACCTGCTCTCGGTCTCCCTACGGGTATTAGATGGTGAGTTGGACTAGATGATCCTTGTGGGTCCCTTCCAGCTCATAATATTCTGTGATTCTGTGTGATTCTGTGATTATGTAGGTGGTGATAAGTTAACAGAAAAGGGTGCAAAATGAATTCACATGGCTTTCTTTTAAGCTCATCCTTTCTTCCAGACTGGCCTGGACTGTGGACCACGGCTCCTTCATTCACTTAAGGCTTTCCTTTCTCTTTCATGTCATGAGAAAAAAAAAAATCCCAGCAACGTAAGTCCATGTATCAGGCTGGTCACCTTTGTAGCAATTACATTTTAATGCCATTTTGGTACCAAAGCCAAGCTCTGCTGGTTGCTGTCACAGCAAGTGCTAATATCAAAGAGGAAAGGCAGCTTTTCCAACTGATTCAGTACTTCTCCACCAGCTTAAAATATCTCACATTCTCTTACTGTTTCCTCAGGCAATGGGACTGTGAACTTCAGAAATATGCACGTGGAATTCAGCTACCAATACTGGGTTCAGCTGCCTATGAGATTATTTATTTATGTACTTGAAAATGAGTGTATGTGAAAAATTCCTGTTTAAATGCCCTAACTGTAAGTCCTTCATTGACAGAATAATTACTGCATGCCTAGGATGAAGTCTGCATAATCTATTACTGAGACACATTAAAAAACAAGAAGGAAAACTTGACAGATGAAAATTAACAATTTTTCCCCCCTAAAGAATGGGAAAAAGCTTTACCAATTTTTTCCTCCTTTTATAAAAACATGAAAAAAAATGGCAGCTACCTTCCCTCAGTAGCCCTAGATATTTGATGCAATTTATTCTGCGGACTATCAGTGTACTTGAATTAAATCTATGGCAACTCAGGGGCTGCCTGGACACTAAATGACAAGTCTGAAATTCATTTTTCTGTTGTCTCCAGTGAGTTGAGAAGGAAGAAAAGTGGTTCAGTCATTCCAGCTGGAGGTTAGCACAAATCCCCTGCTCCGCCACAGACTTTCTGTGTGTCCAGGACATGGAAAGCTACTCAGAACTCAGATACACAGCTTTCAGTTCAAATACCAATATTTAGAACCTGTGAAGGTAGCATTTTGTAGCATCCAAATACCTCCCAGAAAAAGTCCAAAGCAACCAAGCTCACAAGAAGGTCTTGTGCTCCAATAACATGCTTTTCCTTGACACCTTTAGTCCTTAGGGATGGGTTATGTCTGCAGCCCTGGATTTGGTGCTTTCTGCTTCCCCTGCAGCACTAGGAGCAGAATGGGGTTGGCAGTGGCCCAGTAGAGCTGCTCTCTGTTTAAGAGATGTCAGGACAGGATCCTGCTCCCTTCAGGCTGTAGAACAGTATTTTGTGCCACAAAAAAAATATTTACCCGCTAACAAATCCAAATCCTCGTCTCTCCCCTACAATGGAGCAGTGTAGCCTCTCTAAAGACCAGCAAGAATCTTCTCCCTCTTGTGCAACTGTCCTAGGGTGGTGTGTATATATTCCATATCTTTGTGTTTTGGCTTGTGAATACCAGTCCTTAGCAACACCAAGGTCATTTTCTCTCTCTGTCCAGAAGACGAGAAGAAAAAAAAATTCAAAAAACTGAGAAGCGGCAGTTGAAGAAAAAAAATTTTCTGGGGGTAGCTCACACAGCGGCAGCAGAGGCAGGGAGCTGGTGGGTGCTCTCTGGCAGCCGTGGTTGTGTGGGGCTGGAGAGGGGCTGCTCTGGTGGGTTTTTCTCCAGCTTTTGGGATAGCCCCATATTTTTTCCTTTTTTCTTGTTTCCTTTTTTTCTTTTTCCTTTTTCTTTTTTTTTTCCCTTTTTTTTTTGCTTTTTTTTCTGGGACATATNCACTGTTACAGGCCAGGATGCCATTGGCCCTTTTAGCCACCTGGGCACACTGTTAGCTCATATTAAGTTTTCTGTCAACCATTGCTCCCAAATCCCTCTCCATTTCACCACTCTCCAGCCATTCATCCCCCAATCGATAGCGATGCATGGGGTTGTTGTGACTGTAGTGAAGTACCCGGCACTTGCACTTGTTAAATCTCATATTATTGGAATCTGCCCATCTCTCTAGCCTGTCAAGGTCCCTCTGAAGGGTCCTTCTACCCTCTGGTAGTTCAACATTTGCCCCCAGCTTGGTATCATCTGCAAATTTGCTAATGGTGGACTCAATTCCTCTGCCCATATCATCAATAAAGTTACTAAACAGAATCGGGCCTAACACTGATCCCTGTTGGATTCTACTAGTGACTGGCTGCCAGCTGGCACCACCACTTTTTATGTTGAGTCATGCAAAAAACAGACATGTGGAGAAGTGTTTGTTCCATGAGAAACAGTCAGGTGGATGAATGAAATTGAGGACAACCTGCTCAGCTCTGTCAAGAGTAAAGTGCTCAAGGGGCAGCCCTTCAAGGTTCTTAATGAAATTAAAACTGAAGATGTAGACAATTCTGTACTGAAAACTCCTAAAGAGTTTGAGACAGGAGCTCAGATATGGTGACTGGGTGGTACAAATATGGGATTTTCACAGGAATCACAGAATCACAGGATATTCTGAGTTGGAAGGCACCCACAAGGATCATTTAGTCCAACTCTTAAACAGCACCACTGCCTCCCTGGCGGGAATCAAACCCCCAGTCTCCCGCATGAGACAGGGACACTCACCACTGCACTAAAGTGGATTTTGGCACAAGTAACTAAAGCTCTAAAACTGTGCGTGTTTTTTTTTAATGGCTTCGGTTTATAAGACTTTCTGTAATCAAGTGTCAAGGCACTGGCACATGCTTGGGGACCTTCACTTTAGAGCATCACCTCCTCACCTATAATATGGGAATGTATATAACAAGGTGCTATATGGAATAGCCCTTCCATGGTGCAGTATGAGCAGAAAGGGAGGAAAGCATGTGGGGAGAAACAGATTAGTAGGGAATGTGAAGGCAAAAGGAAAGACTCGAGGCGGAAGATGTGAGCGCTAAAACCAGAGCAACCTTAACCACACTCTCATGTGGGACATTGGGGGTTCGATTCCCTCCAGGAGGCAGTGGTGCCATTTAAGAGTTGGACTCGATGATCCTTGTGGGTCCCTTCCAACTCAGAATATTCTGTGATTCTGTGACACAGATTTTCAACTTGATTTGGCCCATGAGTAAATCTCATCCAGACTGCACCAAGACATGAGATGTCATTTAGAGTCCTGAAGAGGTCTTGTATTTTTTAGCATCATCTCAGCCTCCTGGGGAGCAGATGCTGGTCACTAGCAGAGTTACCATCCCTGAAGTCATTGCAGTCAGCTGCCACAGTGCATCCTGCAGAGCACTCCTCAGAAAATTACTCAGCAGACCTCTACAAAATTTAATTAAGTAGTCGTGGCTTTGCCTGTAATGTAATCAATAGCCACATCACTGTGTTATGTGGATGTCACTGTCTGATTGCAGAAAGGTTATCCAGCACAATGTGGTTTGGGTTTATATGTCATTATTTAATGATTAGTTCCTCAGGGATCAAAAGCTACCTTAAAAATCCTGCTGCCATGATGCTGGAATGTTTGCCGTTCATACTATATGAACTACTATATGAACAACTGGTGAAAGTTTCTATATCTAAGGATCAGCTTAGGAATGAGGTGCTTTCAAGTTTTCATGTTGCAGGAAAGTATTTTGCAAATTCTTTTTTTTAAATGAGACTCACCTGCTGGTGATGGAGCTAACAGCTGGCTGCATGTGAAGAGTTTAACAGAGTGCAAATAAAAATCAATTACATGTTGATTGACTTACCTTACTAATAAAACACCCTGTCCCACTTTGAATGCTTCATAGATCTCAGCTGGGGGTTGTCTGCAGTGGGGATTTGCTTTTGCCTCACCGTAGTGATCACTAATCCAAACCATAACTGATTGCATTCCATCTTTTGCAATTTACTCTGGTAGGGGACGATGTTCTTGTGCAGTCCTGCTAACATACCAACACTGAGGTGAAAGGTCACATGAGGAAGGGGGACAGGGCTTCTGTCTGAACAAGGTGGAAATTTTGTTGATGTGGGTTCTGCTGGGTAGTTCTTAATGGCATGATCAGTGGCATCTAATGAGCACAAGGATGTAGAAGTCCTCACTGCACTGCTGTTACTGCTGCCTACTACTTGTCAGGGTTTTGGCAAAAACATTGGGATTAAACTTTGCTGGCCCTTATACATTTTTTAGGATGAAATAAGATATAAATTTAAAGAACAGCTTCTACTCCTAAGGACCTCCACAGGCAAAAAAAGGCCTTAACCATTTACAGCTGCCTCTACAGCCACTGCCACTGTTGAAAGTAAAGGTTTCCTTTGAAATAGCATTCTCTTTTCAAACTTCATTGATAAGTGTTGTCATGTTAAGTGGATACTATGACCTTCAGAGAATCAAAGAATTAACAAGGTTGGAAAAGACCTTTGAGAACATCAAGTCCAACCTATGACCTAACACCCATCTCATCAACTAAACCATGACACTAAGTGCCACATCCAGTCTTTTTTTAAACACTTCCAGGGACGGTGATTTCACCACCTCCCTGGGCAACCCATTCCAATAGTCAATAACCTTTTTTGTGAAGAATTTTTTTCCTAACATCCAGCTTAAACTTCCCCTGGCACAGCTTGAGACTGTCCTCTTGTTCTGTCACTGGTTGCCTGTGAGAAGTGACTGTCCTTCATCTCCTTTCAGGGAGTTGTAGAGAGTGGTAAGGTCACCCCCGAGTCTCCTCCTCTCCAGGGTAAACAACCTCAGTTCACTCAGCTGCTCTTTATAGGACTTCTGCTCCAGTCACTTCACCATACTTGCTGCCCTTGTCTGGACAAATTCGGGCATCTGAACATCTTTCCAAAACTGAGGGGCACAGAACTGGACACTTGTATAGTACAGAGAAGAAGATAAACATGAAATACAGATATAATTTGTAAGTCCTTGTTTCTGCAACATATATTCTTGCTTTGATGAGTCCATACATTTTAACATCTAGATTTGGGTTCATCCTAACTATAAAGTTCAGATTCAGATCAAGAGCTGGACTTTCTGAAGTTCAGGGATTAGAAAAAATTAATTGCAGGGTATAGATAAGGTACTTCCTTTTACCAGTCTTTTGGAATAATTCAATGTACTCAAGGTATGTAGAGGACTATTCTCATTTTCCTGTTTTATAACACTCTAAGTACAGCAGCCTGCCTATTCCTGTTTATCTCCTCTCTGTGTTAAGCTGTCCCATTCTCTTTGGTTCCTTTCATAATGAAATCATATCTGGCTCATATTAATCATGTTTCCTGCCTCTGCTATATCTTTTCTGAAACTGAGTGTACAAAATGCTGTAGCTGTAGCATGAACATGATTGATGCTTATTATCAGACTGTATAATCTCTACTTTCTTTTCCTCTGCTTAAAAATTGGGGTAGTGTTCACCTATTTTTGGTTTAAAAGGAGTTAAATTCTGAGCAGATCTTTACATTAAATGATCAGCAGTGCTGCTTGGGGGCTTCTTCTTAAACATCAACATGTCTGTGTTCTTCCTGTGTCAGTACAAAATGCTTGAGATCACACTACACAGTCCTCCATTTTCTTGTATCAGATATTAGCACTTAAAATTTAACAACTGATGAGCACATTTTGCAATTGGCTGCATTTCTCCATTTTATTTTCTTCTGGGATTTTGATATGTCTGGCAGGGGATGTAGGATATGAAGGAGACAGTCCTTCAGACTGTGAATTATCCAAGAGTAACAATAAGGCCTGTAATGTCTGTACATCAGAGGCAGATGAGGATGAAACAACTAAGGCTCTTTTTTAGTCCAGTCGGGTGAGTGATTGTAATAATCCTAAATGTAGAAGGACTTGATGATCTCAAAGGTTTTTTCCAACTTTGCTAATACTGTGATACTGTAAAGATGTGGTATTTTATTTGATATGATGCAAAGGGTTTGGTAACAGGGTGGTTGAAGGGTTGGTTTCTGTTGGAAGAGACCAGAAATTGCTCCCTTCTTGGGTAGAACCAGTTCCAACCAGCTCCAATATAGACCCACTGCTGTCCACAGCTGAGTTCCTCTGTGATAACAGATTGGAGAAGAGGTGAAAAATGCCACCTGCTTCTGGTCAGTTTCCTTTCTACTTGATCTAGATTGAATGACCAAGCACAAGTTTAAGTCAGAAGAGACTTTGACAGGTTTCACAGGTTATTCTGAGTTGGAAGGGACCCATAGGATCATCTAGTTCAACTCCCAGACCCTCAAGCGTGGAACCACAGGCACCACGCTCCATCCATCCAAGCCTTCCACCATCTAGACCATGTCATTGAGCTCCTCATCAAGTCTTCTCTTAAACACCTCCAGGGATGGCAACTCCACCACCTCCCTGGGCAGACCATTCCACTGAGGGATCACTCTCTGTGAAAAACCTCTTCCTAACATCCAGCCTAAACCTCCCCTGGCGTAGCTTGAGGCCATGCCCTCTCNTCCGCAAACTTGCTGATGATGGACTCAATTCCCTCATCCATATTGTCAATAAAGATGTTGAACAGTGCCGGGCCTACCACTGATCCCTGTGGGACTCCACTGGTGACTGGCTGCCAGCTGGATGTGGCACCATTCACCAACACTCTCTGAGCTTGTCCATCTAACCAGTTCCTAACCCAACATAAAATGCTTCTGTCCACGCCATGCTCTAAGAGATTCTCCTGAAGCTTACCATGGGAAACCATATCAAAGGCTTTGCTAAGACTGCACTATATGAACTCATGGTACGTGAACCAAACAAGAAAAGTACAGTAGTAAGAACTCTGAAGGTCTTTAGTATTGCATTAGTGAGTTTCAGTCCCATTGGTATAATATAAAAATGGCAAAGATGATATGGAATGAGCATTTTTAATAACTCTCCTAAGTGTCCTATTAGCTGCTGTGTATCATACAAATGAGATGCAGAAACTAGGGAAGCATTTTCAGTTGCTGAGTAAAAACAATTTAGGGTGTAAATGTACTTCCAGATCTGCACATAGGAATCCTGCCAATTAGGCTTCTGTTAATTTTATTTTCTTTAGAAAAAGTTTTAGTAGGGAAGTTCATGACACAACAGCTCAGGAAATATCCTTGTATCTAGTCAGTATGTTTTCTAAAAATAGCCTGCAATCTGTGCCATGCTGTAGTGGTTGATGGTCACTTCCCTACATTGAACAGAAGTCAGGGCTCATGCTGGCTCTCTGAGACGTCTTCTGTCCCAAGTTTTCATCAGGACATCTTCAACCTCAGTATTGGGACCTGTCAACTGCTTTGAGGAGTATTGATCTTCACATATATCTAGAGTCCCTTGTACCAGCTGGTGGAACCATCTTGGGGTGGAATTTCTGGAAATATATTTATATGTGTATATATATTTTATTTATATATGATATATAAATATATGAGTATAAAATGCTTATGCAGCTAATTAAAGGCAACTTTGACATTTCACGGCATGTTGATATAATGCCATTAAAGTGAAATATCTGTCAAACACCTGCTGCTGTCTGTGACCTCCTACCTGGCAGCACTGTGAGCTCTGAGATTAGAGGCATACATGGCAGAAAAGCTTCTGGGTGGAAAAAAGCTTCTGGGTGGAATGTTTTTATTTCAACCAGTTTATGACAGACACAGCACAAAACACTACAATTTTTGTTTTCCATTCTCCTTTAAAGTCCTTGGTGATTATATTTATCTTTGTCATTACATAGATACCATTGTGAAGAGGGATGATATTTCTTAATAATGTATTTATCTCCCTTTCTCACTCTCTCTTTTTCGTATGTACTTAGGAAAAAAATGAATCAAAGAAGTTAGTTTTTGCTTAGGAGGCACAAAAATTCGTGATTATCCTGATCTTTTTCTGAAAGGCTCCAAGGAAGGCTTTTACATTGACCCACTATCGATTACCTCTTTCAAAAATGTTATGCAGAAAAACCTCATACACTTTCTGTACAGAATCTGACCTTTACTAAAAGGCTAATCAAGTTCTAGATAAGCTTTTTTTAAAGTTAGAAAATATCATAATTTTGGGTGGCAGTGTAAGCGGAAAAACCACTGTTGACCAACGTGAATGACTGTTCTGAATTAGAAATAATGAGAAAAATCTAACTGCAGATGCCAGGATTATGTAAGTTAAACTGCTTGGATGCTTCCTGAGAATCACTAAAACTGGGACAGTGGGCAAATGCATTTCTGACGAGGGATTTTTATGAGTTGCATTTCTCTGCTCATATGCTGGGATCCACTGAGCAAGTGTCTCCTTGACAGTAGAAAGATACACAAATGAGATGTCTTGCGATGGATTGGATCACTGGTCATTGTATAAAATGTCTTGATGGAATTGGTAAATGGCAAGGATAAGGATAGGCTACCATCTAGTGGATATATCGTAAAATTATGTATTACATTTGTGTTTAACCTATTTTGTGACTTGAACAGCTAAATGAAAGAGAACCAATTCAACTCTTAGATGCTGATGTACCACTTGGAAACACTTTAACCATTTACACCAACTTTAAGAAAACCTTGCTATGCTTTCTTTTGATACCTCAAAGCCAAAAGAGACAAGACAGTACTGTATCTGACAGGTGTCCTTATTCCTTATTGATGTATCTGTACAGCAGTTTGAAGTATGAAGCACAGAGGAAGGTCTAAGATAGATGAAAGAGAGGGAACAAGAGAGGAAATAAGGTATTTAACTCAAATATAATGGCACATGTCTAAAGGCACAACATAAAATGTCCAGTGTAGTTGTTAAGACTCAGCAACTGTTAAGGAAGGAGTAAAAGTCCAGTTTTGTATCTCTGCTATACCCAACTGTCTTCAGCATAGTGATTTCTAACCTGAACTGCTGGGCTTGTCTCTGGAGGAATAAGGCCTCAGAACCATCTTCACATGCTGATATACCTCTGTGTACACTAAGTTCTTTGTGTGATCTGAGTAAGAATAACAAGGCATGCAAATTACGACTTCTGAGTCTAATCTAAATTGGTAGAGTCATCACTGCAACTGAACAGACAGAAAAGGAGTGGATTCCTGGATGCATCTTTGTTGCCCTGAGAACTGTGGCTCAGTTGCAAAGGACATGGTATTAAATAAAAAACATATAGATAAATATGTTTAGCTAGGGACCACATTCCTTAGATGAACATTCTTGGTAAAGGAAGTACTTGTATGAAAATAGAGCAGCCTGGTCTAACAGGCTTGTGGATTACACTGATAATGCTCTGATCTGAACAGATGATGTAATTCCCTGTATTAGTGGGCTCAGAATCATTTATTAATGTTTAATGACAATGAGACATGACATCTGCCTTATTAATTGAACCACAGGTATATCTACAACTCAGCTTCTGAAACAATGGAAATATGAGCTGGCCTGTGTGCAAACATCTTTGTGTTGTCTGCCTTGACCTTCCATATCTGCACAGAGAACAATGGATGTGTGCTGTGGGATGAGCATGTGTTATGTACCCTACTGTAGGGATGTGCCATGAGCTGAAGAGAGTGTTGGGAAGGGTGCTGCGGTAGCTGGAGCCTCTCCTTCTCATGACACTGAACTGGTATTCGGGTACTGAAACTGCTGTTTGTATGGACCTGTCCTAAATGGCTCTATCATCAGTGGAGCAATGATGAGGTAGGCTGAGGACTTGAAAAGATAGATCATGAGACATATTCTAGCTAGCTTTAAGCTTTCTGTCTCCAGTGGTGGAGTGACGAGAGCACATATTTTAGTGCAGGTATTTACCATTTAGTTTTTCACTCAGCTTTATGGACAAAGTATGACACTTTCGCTGTTTCAATGGTACTGAAACTAGCCTGGGCAGCCATCTCGGGCCACCGGGGCTGCTGCGGAGCTGGGGGCTGCTGTGGGGCTGGGGGCTGCTGGCCCGCCGGGGGCTGCTGCAGGGCTCTAAACGCCAGGCTTAGCCAGAGAAACTGCGCGCCCTCCCTGCGTACCCTCCCTGGAGGGCGGGCCCATCCCACCTCACAGGGAGAGCCAGCACCGCCCCTCAGCAAAGCAGAGGCACAGCGCATGCGTCCTCTGGGGAACCTCGCAGACCCCGGAAGCCGGACTGCGAAAAAATTGCTTCACAAATGGGCGGGGTCGTAAAGGAGAGATCGTGATGCAGCGGGGATTCACTGTAGTACAGTGAAACCCCGTTACTCATGGGCTGTTGGGTCTGGGCCACCTCTTGCGAGTTGTGAAATCCGCAAAGATAGCGAACCCACTACGTAGTTGAGTACGCCACGCCCATAGCCATGCCCCCTCCCCATATAAGGTCTGGAGGATGATCCTGAGAGCGGGGCTTGTCTCAGATGTCTGGCTGTGTTACCCCGAGGCAGGCGCGGGGTGCGGGGCGGCGCTGTGCTTGCAGCGCGAGCGGCGAGACCGACTGGGGTCCCGGTACGTTCTGAGCATGCACTGAGGTCGCACAGCTCACGGAAAAATCACCCGCAGGTACCGAAGCTCACAAATAGCGGGCCGCGAATACGCGGGGGCTCACTGTATTAGTCTTTGTCCAACTGATCTTAGCACACCAAGGTCATACCAGTGATGTTTTTCCCAGACTTCCATGAGTCTGCCTTATAAGATAGGTCTGTCTGAATTGACTGCAAAGGTCTCTCTTCCATGTGCGTCTCCTGCTGCCTGTTACCGATCATAGCACCAGCCCTGCAGAATGGGCATTTCTGAACCGGTACTGAGAAAAGCATTTCTGTTTTGTAGAGGAATAGGGTATGACTGCCTCTGGCATTTTAGCTTCCTCATTATCCAAAGAGTAAAAATTATGCCCAATGCTACCAAAAAGGCTAACATATTGTAAGAGAAGCCTCAGTCGATCAACTAATTTTTGCAAAAAAAGGACAAAAATTAAGAACACGCTAGTATTTGTGCAAATATATGAGTTCTTTTTTCCTGAGTTACAAATAATATAATGCTTATCCAGAAAAAAAAAAAAAGGTAAAACAACTACAACACTCTTGAATTCAATACAGGGAGGTGTAAACATGGAGTAAGTTGTCAGAAGTAACAAAATCAAGTATAATATACAGAGGCTTTTTGTGAATTGAGATATTTCATGAGCAAGATGTCAATAGAAAAATTTACTGGCATGAAGGGCAAGTGGAGATACCCCAAGACACAAGATCTGAGGCACAACAGCTCATATATTTTGAGGAAGAAGGAAGAAAGGATAAGATGCTGAGCAGGTAAGAGGGAGAGGAGCACAAGAATCCTTATGTTGACATGTTGATAGTCAGCTTTCCAGGATGGGCAACTTTTCTTCTGACCCTTTTACTTAGGCATTTCAGTTTGCAGAACAGGTTTAACTGATCTTAACTGGTATTTATTTGCACTTATGAAGATTTACTTCTCCTGAGTGGACATTTTTATCCGCTGCTGCATTTGAATTTTCACCCCACAGCTGCACCAGCTCACAGTCATGTGCTTATCTCTGCTTTGGAGAATGGAAACGTATAAAAAACCTTTCCCCATCCAGTGCCTGTGACCTTGCATTGAGCAGAGCTACACAAACATTCAGAACAAAATCCAAATGCAAACCTGAAACCTGCCTTTGGGTTTTGTTATGAACTTGAATCTGAATTTTACTGTAAGTTTTATGAGCCTAGTCTGAGTTGGAGGGGACCTGGGCTGATTTAAGGTTTTACAGGGAACCATTTGATACTCAGAGACTTAATGTGATTTTGGCTTGAAACAAGTAATTCTTGGCTGACTCTGAGCATTTGAATCCCATATGCAAGGTGAAATCCAAGGGCTGTGTACACGTAGGACAAACTGAAGCTAGCGTGTGCACACACACACACACACACACGCACATTCACAAGTTGCGTCTTAATACACATCGCCAAATTCTACACAAGACTCCAGCTCTGTGGAGGAGCATCAGGACGTGTCTCCTGAAGTACCACTTCAGAGATAAGCACGCTGGAGAAATATGTTGTGGACAGCCAAAGCTCGGACCCTGCCCTTTTGTAAACAACCACCTCACTCTCGGTATGTTTGTGGAGTAATAGTGACATCCTGTGGCCAGTTCCGATTAGTCCCAAGCATGGACATGCTGTTTTGTTCCTACTGGTGCTAGACATGAGGACCTGCTGGGTGAAAGGATGAAGGCAGAGCTGGAGAGGGAAAAAATTAATCCTCCTGTAATCTAGGTGTTAATTTTCAAAGGAGAGGAAAGAGTTACAATCCACTTGCTCTTTAGTCATAATCCAAACATTAAGGCCCTTAACCAATTTAAATGTAAAGTGATTTTAAACATGCTTTCAGAAGCTGAGCATAGAAATTAATACCCATGGGAAACTCTGGGCATAGCAACTGGAAGGGGGAATAGGGAAACTAAGCTTGGAGCCCAGAGTGGATAGAGGCCATTGGTGAGGAGGGAGTCACAGATGTTTGAGACCATCCTCCAGAGCCTTCTGAGATGTTCCAAATAAGCCAGGTATAAAGGTAGAAGCAGGAGTTAGCACTGAAATGGAAGAGCAGTTTCATTTCCCAAGCACATTGTATTTTGATGTTAACAGGCACGGCCGTGGCACTGTGGCAGGTTCAGTGAGGGATGGCTCTTTTTCTCCCTTGCAGTTGACATGCTCTTGCTCAAGTACAGAGGAAATATACTGCCAGGTGAGTTAAGGATTGCTCAGAAAAGAGAAAATTTAAGAGGAAAAAAAATAAGTGTAGGGCAGCCAATAAATTGTCAATGAAGAGAAAGCAGGCAAAGGGAGCAGCTGGCTGGAGCCCAGCAGAAGAAACTCAGTGCCTGAGAGACCAGCTTTCTGTGCTGTGTTATTTCAAAAGCCAAGGAGCCACTGGAGTTCAAGGAGAGTAGGAGCTGGACAGCCAAGGTGACTTTTTTTTTTTCTGGTATTCTCATTTTTATTGCCTAAATTATGGTAAGTCTCGTCATGTGGCAGAGATGCTGTTCCTGCCCTGAGGTGTCCACCAGTGTTGTTTGATGCCTTGGACAGTGTGATCCAAGGCCAGCCAGACTCAAGGAAGCCAATTAGACAAAGGAACACAGTGTGCTGTGGGATTATGCTGAGTGGCAGAAGGGAAATATAAAAAGGCATAGAGCATCAAAGAGAGAAAATGGTTTCTCCATTGTGCAGAGGAAAGGAGTGGGGAAGAGGTGAAGTGATATTTTCCACATCTTCCGTATAGAAGTTGATTGTCCCAAGTTATTTCCCGAAGTGCACAGGCTTCTTATATTGGACAGAACTCAAGTTGTATTTGGTTTTTCAGAGTGAGAATTTGCTCTTACAAATACTGAATTTGCATTTGGACCCTATAAGGCAGATATAAAGTCTTCCTGTGACACTGTCTTGAGGTTACTTTATTCCTAACAGAATAAAGGTCTTTTTTCATTGGACAACTAGCAAAAGCAAATGATTTAATGAACGTGTAGAGTTTTAGACTACTCTCACAAGATTGACTGAATTTCAGTTGGTGGGACTTCCAACTTCTTCTCAGATGGCTGAGAATATCAGATGGCTGTCCTATCAGGGACCTGATAGAGAAGAACGATTCCCAAACCAAAGAATAAATAAAATTTGCACAGACCCACATTAGCTGCAAACCAATCCACAGCTGGCAGAGCAAACCAAGAGCTGATACAGTGGGTTGTAATTCAGTGTCTCTGACAAACAGCAGAAAGATCAGAGCAACTGAGGGAAAAGTCAGTGAGGTAAAACATGACAGATGCGAGAGCACTACTAATGTGGGCCTGATACAAAACAGCTACCTGGAGAGAGAGTTTGGGGAATGAATGCTAACTAAAAGAAGCCAGGAGCTGTAAAAAGTGAAACAGGCTCTTGTCTGGTTCTCTGCCCATGCTCTGGGAAGCAAGGCTTCATGTATTTCTGTAAAACAAAAAACCCTTTATCTAAAACAGAATCATGATTTTCCTTACCCTACTGGGGACAACCGACAGGGCTTCAGATTTGGTTGGCCAACAGCAGCTTTGGTCTGATAGATCAGCAAAGTCTCTGTGGTGAGTTTGTCATCACTGCTGATTCAGTGCCCTCCAAATACCTGCCTCTCATCACTGTTCTGCACAATTCCCGAATTAGGTTTGGTGCCAGGTAGCGTATTCTCCCACTTGCTATGCTCTGATTGAGTTTGTAGGTCTTACGAACACAGAGGTAATGCTATTAGTTTTCAAGAGTGGAAGTCTTTGATCATTAACTTTCTCCATTGCTTCTTGCCCCTTTTGCTGTAACTCCTTCCTGCTGCATCCACGAACTGCTGCTTCTGCTGGAAGTGTAAGGGACCAGCCACTGGAGCTCCGTACACCTTCCAAAAGCCCGCGGTTTACAAAAGCAGAATTTCAGAATCTGTTATGGTAGAAGAGACATGCTAAGAGTTAGCCCTCCTAGTGCTAAGAATTTCCTTATGTTAAATGGTGACTTAGTACCGCCCAGATTTAAAATCAAACGTTTACATATAGGGGTCAAGTGTATGCAACTGGACAATGCTTGATTCAAAATCTGACCTGTGTTAAAAAATGTTGCTAAGCAGAGCACATCACAATAAAATTCTACAGATCTGTTCAAAACATGTAACCATAGCCGGCCACTAGTATATCAAAGGTGTTTAGGAGGGGGCAAGTTTTAAGGAAAGTGCTAGAGAATCAGCTCTTGCATCCTTTGAGATACTCACATTGGTGGAATTGATGAGAATGAATGAATCTTCATTCTTGGGTTTTTTTCATTTTGATTCTCCTCCTGCCTTTCTCTCCCTCTCTCTCCTTTCATGCCCAGATTTCAAGAATATTTATTTTGTTTTTGAGAAAGAATGGGGGAATAGTGCCTCTATAATCATATATGCAAAGGAGAAGTTCTCATATTTGATGATGTCTGGAGATTTTCTGACAAGAGACTGGTATGTCACATATTTGCTTTGTTCTACAGCTCCTTTTCACTGCAGCCTCGAGTCCTCAGAACACAACTGTCTCCCTGCCAATAACCTCTACTCCCAGAGCAATACCAGGCAAATATGCATGTGAACATGGCTCAACCTGCTTATGGTCCATGCTAGTCCTGAACCATTTAGAGCCTAGCTGTGTGCCTCAGGCTGCAACAGCGCATCTCCGATAGGCTACGCTAGAATCAATGGAAGTCCATAACTGAGTCCTCTGCTGTGAGAGAACCCTTTTCCTCAAAGCACCTCTTCCCTTTTATGCCACTCAATACTCCCAAACTGCTTCCCGCCCCTTGTAGACGAGGGGATTGTCTAGGATGTCTAGGACTCTCACTGTTTTGAGAATGGAGTGGAGGAACCCTGGGATTGGCAGGGTATGGACAGGCTGGAAGTGCCCTCAGGGCCCTGAGAATCAACGTCACACATATCAGTGCCTATAAAATTAAATAAACATTTAAATAAAGTAGTCATAAGTTTAAGGCAGTATTTTCTTCAAGTTACCAGCATGACCCCAGATCACTTTAACAAAATACACGCTGCTACTAGTATCACCAGCTAGTTTTTGCTAGGAAGCTGGTGGAGTTATATGAGGAGGAGCTTGTTTCCAGGCACAGTACATGCTTGAATTCCACAAAAGGCAGAGGAAGGGCAGTAAGAGCAGCCTGGTGCATGTCTTCATTAGGGAAGTTTCACAGAATACAGTTACGATACTACACATCTGACATTGCTTTCTGCCTCAGACAATTCACTGCTGCCTGTACAATGACTGGAGCACTGGAAAAGAAGATACTAGAACAAAATGTGGAATCTAGAAATTCTGTTAAGGTTAGAAAAATTCTAGCTGAGCTGCAGATAGAAAACAGATTTTAAAATGCCAGCTGAGGCCAAAGGTTTTGTCTCATTGGAGCTCTACTTATTCCATGCTTGGACAGTTCTTGCAGCAGCAGGAACTTAAGTAAACCTCTGTATACAAAAGACAGGCTTAGTAGATATGATGCTGGCATTTATTTATTGAAATGAATTTTGGCTACTTTTGCTGTTAGTCTCCAGGAAACCTTGTTGGTGGCAGGTGAAGACAGTTGTATTTCTGAAACCTGTGCCACTTATTTGTAGTCTAATCTGAAAAATTAAAAAGGACAATTATTCCCTAGAACTAAAAAAGACGGGATTTGGAAGAAATTTGGACTACCTTTTAGTATTATTATTATTATTATTTTTGTACCATGTAATAATGCTGTGCTTGATTCCTTTTTCACAGAGGAAAAGGAAGCCCTGGGACGAATATATTGGTCCCTGGAAGGCAATTCCTGTAAACAAATTAATACAACGCAGGCCTACCTCCTCTACATTTTGTTCCTTTTCCTGTGCAGCCTATTGATTGATTTACCTCAGGGAAGAGATTCCTCTGACTCAGATACTAAGCAAGTTCTTAAGGAAAATATCAGCTTTAAAAAGGGAGCAGAAGAAAGAGCAGCAGTTGCAAAAATTGCTAATCTTTCATTTGCTGGAGCCACTGAACATCTGGATAGTATGAAGCTCCTTTAACCCCCCGAGTGCAGAAAGAATTAGCACCAAAGGGCAGCCCATGCTAATTCACTGCCATTAAACTTGTATAAGCTAGAAGAATGTGATGTTATACTTCCATAGGGCCATATGGATACCACTTTGCACTTTGTATCCATCAGAGGGACTAGCAAAACTAGTTCAGTATTGTACAATATGGCTTTTAGAAAGATAAAATAGCCCCTGTGCAATATTATACAGTATTACACATGTCTATCATATCATATCTTGGAACCAACCTACCCCTTCAACTATAGGGAAAGAGTTTGTCTGCTGACATGTAACTTTTGAGCTTCTATATTCAGAAGAGCAAAAGGCTGAATATTGCAATAAAAACAGGCTTGATTATTATTCTTTTTTATTATTAGACACTATTTTTTTAGGGAACCTAGCATTTTATTAATCCTGCTGACTAGAGACTTTGTTTTCAGAAGAGTTTTTATCTTATGTCTCCACCTTTAAAATAGGACTTCCTGCTAATCTTGCTGCTCCCTTCATTCACTTTTGTCTGTAGCAGAAGGGAAAGTATAGTACTTCCCTTGGAGCCCCCTTCACAGTTTTCATGTTACCTTCAGTTAAGTCCCATTTTAGTTCTCTCTTAATATAATTTTTCCCAATGATGAAAAGTGAACAGGCTTTGCTTTCAAAGTCAGCATTATCTGTGCTTAACAGTAACAATATACTTAAGATTTTATAGTAATATTCATATCTAGATTAGGAACTTCTTTAACAAAGATAGGGAAATTATTTTTAGGTCATGGACACAAAGAACCGCCATATGCAAAAGTTAAAGCTGAGATTTTCAAATTTAACTCCACACCCAACCTGTAAGGGCCTGACAGCCAAGATGCACAATGCTGAGTAACTCCTTTGCTGTGAGTCAATATCAATGTCTTCCATCAGAGTTACTTCGCTCTTATACAGGTATAACTCAGAAAAGAATGATTCCTAGTATCTTACTTTTTAAATGACCCATAAAATCAATCAGCATAAACTGTATCTCCTCCAATGTATGTTTTCAAGTGTTAAAATATTAAAACGGATTATAAACCAGAACTGTACTTTAAACACCAAAACCAGAAGGGGAATGCTCTGTTTACAAAAAAACTTACTTCAAACTACATAGAACTATGCAAAATCACAGTAATCCTTATCGTCCCTTGTTGCTATGGGAAGCCTCCTCACTCTAAGTCTGACTGCATGGGAAGAAGTCTATGGATAATTCTTTAGGGACTCAAGGATTGCCAGACTCCAGCTCTTGGAGTTCCCTGGGGCTGGGGGTTTAGGTAAGGACTCTGCGCTTTGGATCGAGGCTCAGGATGTGCTTGTTTTCTCTCCTACAGTGGTGAGTCAGATCAGATCCGATTCACAGGCTCAGCCTCCCGCTGGGCAATAAAAACACCGCTCTCCTTTTGGGTATAGTTTGCAGCTCCAAAATAAACAGTGAGAGCAGCCAAACTATGGTCAAAAAACATCTAGAATGAGCACACTGGGTTGCAAGGGGGATGTCAGGAGGCTGTCGCTTCAGACAGTGCACCCTGCCGAAACTTCTCACATGACCTTCAGCATACAGACAAGTCTCTGCTCCCGTCAAACCCAGGAGAAATGTTTGTACATTCCAGTTAATTGCAAAGCTTGGCAGTGGAGCAGCAGCAAATGACTGCAAACACAAAATCGTCAGAGAGCTGTAGAGTAGCCTGTACACAGCACAAGTCTACGAGTTCTGAATTCAATGCATCCAGGACCAGTTCAGAAGAAGCCCTCCAAATTAAACCAACCTAACCCCCTGAATTATATCCTCCCCAAAATCCCAGAGTCGGATGCTAATGTTACTTTTTTTCCAGGGGAAATAAACCTAAACAATACTGCCTTATTTTTTCCCCCGGATTATTTGTGTGCTTTGTCAGACTTGCCACGCAGTCCTGTCCTCTGAAGCTCTTTAAAATAACATATGTTATTGTGATAACTTGAAAGGTAATTCACAGACCCCAGGGGAAACACTCCTCCTTTGGCAGAGAGTCTCTAAAAATCATCTGTCACTTGGAGCTTCTAGGCTACACCTCCTATCCTGGAAGGCTCCTAGAACAGTCTGTGCTGTGTTAATGAGAATATCAAGGTGATTGCATTGCAAAGGCCAAATGTCTTGTTTTGAGCTATATTTTCTCTGAGGTGAGTATCCTGCTGAGCAACTCAGTCCCACAAGAGTTTATTCCCAGCACGGCTTACAGGCTTCAGTGGAACTGTAGTCTTTGGTCCTGGTAAGCAGAGCAGATGCCTTTTTTGTGTCCACAGACCACAGATAACTTAGCGATTTCTTTAACAGTGAAGGAGAGTTGACATGTAAACCACAATGGGCTGCTTTTTTTGAATGAATGCTCCATGGACTTAATCAGACTCTGAGTTTGCCCATAACAAGTTCAATACTTGCTATTTGCTCTTAGATCTTTGGCTTCATTAAATGTAAAAGTTTCAGCTTTTGCCAGCAGTTAGTTGCTTCTAGATCTATAAAGGCTGTTCTGTCTCTCTAAGATGAGACACAAAACTGAGGTCTCAACCATCTGTGGTCATTAAGCATCCCATGGCATGCTTCCAAAGGTGAAGATGGTAGCTTTCGTCTCAGGACCAAATTCTAGTCTGAGTAACTTAATTCCTTCTACCCTATAATTCATTTTGAGCTTTTAACATAAGATACAGGGTTTCCTTCAGTGTTCATAATATAGTGATGGACTACTTGCTGGTGGCCACATTATATCTCAGAAATTATAGCATTATAGCAGTGGATTAAATGAAGTATGCAAATACACATGTTCATCCTGTTGGTCACACAGACAACACAGAACAAGCTTGTCTCAGCACAATAGGTACACACACATATGAAAACATTTAGTCCACTCAGAATTACAAGGTTTAATTTTTCCTTACTTATGAAATTAAAAATCTGGTATTTTGTAGATACTGAGCCTTTGCTGGTCAGTAGAGAGATAAATCTCACTGGAAAAGAGATAAGGTTGACTGAGAGTAATTTCTCCCTTGTCTGGAAGATCATTTTAAAATTCAATGACAGAATAAATTATCTACCATTACCTCGGTGAAGTGTTTTTAATTTACTGCCCTGCTGGATGCATGTGGTGGAACATATATATGTATATGAGAAAACCAAGAAGGACTGCATTTATCTTGAATTTGCTCTGTGTCCCATAATGCAATACCATGCTCATTTAACATCCTGCCATAATGGTTTGGTTGACTTTTTTTAAATTCTGCTAGAAAAGGAATATGTTTAACCCCAAGATACCTGCTCTTCCAAGTTAGTGAACCCCTCTGTCTGGTTTGTGTGTCATTGCTGAGGTCCTATTGTGAGTAGAATTGAAAGATTGTATGACCTGTTTATTTCAGTACATGTTGCAAGTACTCAGGCCCTTTTTATTCATTCACAATCTCTAGAGAACTTCTGGTGTTTTAACTCTATATATCCTTTATCTGTGCATGGACTATCTCTGAAATAAACGGTAAGCCTATGGAAAAATGTCTGGCAAAATAGACACCATAAATTGCAAAATACTTGGAGAGTCCACTCGATTAAATATTATACAATTATTTGCAGTTACATTTCTTTTAAACTCCGAAAGGTAGAATGGATTATGGACTACTTGTAGCAGTGCATGGAAGAAATCTGGACATTGCCAAGAGTACAGATCTCTCAATAAAATCCTACTGAAGCTAAGAGGTCAGTTCCCACTTTTCTGTCTGCTTTTGTGGAGAGTGGAACTGTAAGTCTAACCATTGGAAATAATTTTTCTATAAACTTCAGTTATTCGTAATACAATAATCCTTCATATGGGCTATAAACTTTTGGTTCCTCTCACTTCCAAGTTGCAAGATTGAAGTGAAACTTGGCAATATTCTGTTTGTTGAAATGAAAGGCCCTAGGTCATATTCTGATCTCCCATTGCTCTTACACCTGTGAATTGACTTTGATGGAGTCATTTTTGACTTACTCCAGCATAAGCAATAACAGAATCAGACCCTGCATATGCTTTTTATCTAAAGCTGTGTTCCAGATGTGTTTATGTAGCCTGTTTTCAATAAAATGTGTACATTTTAAAATGTAAATGGATTTTTCTTTAATTATAACCATATGGACTGTTATTAAATTTTCATTTTAAAAGTGCAGATACAGCTAGCCCAGCCATATTGAAGCGTCACAATGGGTTCACTTGACCAGTGAAGTTTTCACACAGCACCTAAGCAATTGCAAGACTCTTAAAGCTAGGAAAGACAGGGAAAAACATGAGGTGGTATCCTGAGGGTTCAAAGCATGCGCGTCTACTTGGAAAATTGTGCCCTTCTGATTTTCCTGATATTAGGATGTCTCAGCCCACTGAGGTATTCACCTTACCTCTTTACAAGAAGAGGCAAAATTAAGTACAAATCTGTTTCAGTGTATTCCTGCAAGCTGAGTGACCATTACTACTGCTCTTCTTTTTGTCTGCCTTTGCTCTGTTAGCAGCCCTACTCAGCTTCGTTACAGAGTCAGATGGATGCCTTGAAGTGAATAAGCCCTCAAAAACGAGTCGGTCCGTTAGGAGAATCTGTGCCTATTTGAGGGGCAGGCTTGTAATAAACCTATTCCTCCCCCCACTTGCTGCCTCTATGCTCTGATACCACATGCTGAGGCTCCAGGAAGGAAAGGTCAGCTTGCTGCTGCCCCCAAACCAGCGATCGGCTTTGTGCACAACATCAGCAGCAGTGCTTGAGGGGATGAGACCTCCCTGACTCTCTTGCTCGGTGGTGCCCGTTCCTGAGGGTCTCTGTACCCCACACAGCCTTTTGTGCACCTCCACACCCAGGGACTTGTCCCCAGCCCAGACTGGGAGATTGATTTCTTCAACAACGGAAAAGAAGGGGCAAGTGAAAAAGTTCTGATTGATGAATTTTTCACTAAAAAAAGGAGACAGATTTGTTAATGAATAAGTGTTTAATAGAAAGATGTCAGTTTTGATGGAATCTTTCACTTGATTTTCCTGAAATGGAGCATTTCAGTCAAGAAAAAGAAAATTCACTTGGAAAATTTCTTTTAATTACACATCCACACTCCATGAAATATGTGTCTGGTATAATCAACATTGTGCTTATGTTTTTCCCTAGCACATTTTTGCATTACTAAATGGAAGGTTTTCCACTACTGTTCCATGAGAATTTTTTAATTTATTGTCTTTATGTGTATGTTCTATCTGTCTATTTGGAACAATTATTTTCAAGTGAAATTGACTTTGAAGGTGAATTTTATCAGTCAAACCTGATAACGATTCAAACATCAGTCATGCTTCTGTGCTACAAAGATTCTTTCTTCCCTGGACAATTGGAGAACGCAGACTGTGCTTCTCTCCTACTATAATTGTTACTATTTCATCACCCCTTAATTTCCACATTCTGAGCATGTTGGTCACTTATGTTTGACCCATGTCTTTGACAGAATACAGCTGCCAAATGGAAGGGAAAATCAGTCCTTTTGACTTGGACAAGTTAAGAAGGTTTTTTCTCCTAGACTCAAGTATTGAGGAGTTTGAAGCAATATTCAGCTGTGTCCCAGTAATGTATGGCAAAAGAAGGATGCTCACACAGAACAACTGTGCTGGTCAAAGTGCTCCTATGCTTTCCTGAGGAAGGAAGAGTTTGATAAAAGGAAAAAATATCTCCTTCACTGTGGGGCTCAGGCTTTCCCCAGACCTTCCCAGGGCTGCAGCCATGAATGCTTGGCTTGGCTGCACTGTAGTGTGTTATACCGATGTGAAAAGTGAGTTAGATGGCTGATCTGCCCTATCTGCATTTTTTTTTCATTTTAAAATTCAATGAAACCCCAGGTGGTTATAATTGAAACACCCCCCCTCCAGATTAATGTTCCCAAAATGCATCATATCTAAGCAAAATGTGCATTAATTTCCCATCCCCCATCTCCAGTGAACAATAGGATATATTTTTTCATTGAATCAGTGAAAATCATTAAATAGCTTATTACATCATCAGCCCAAACATGTACTTTTACTTACTTTTCTAATGACTAACAAATGAAGTTTATGTATCAATGTCTTTATATATATCAGGGAAAAAAGGGTGGGGCATGTGAATGAGGAATCTAAACAGACATTCTTTCATACTTTTATATATTTTAAACAGGGGTAGGTGTTTCTGTCTGGAGACCATATGTTTGGTTTTTTTTTTTTAACAATCTGTATGCATGTAAAAAAAATTAAATTAAGTGCTGCGGACAGCTACAGTGTGGGCTCTGGAGTTCTGGTGAGGTGATCTAGATATGAAGAGATGTCCAGATGAAGAATCCTTTTCCTCCAGGCACATGTTCCATTATTTGGAACTTATCTGAGCAGCAGCAGTTCCACAAAGTCCTGGATGTGCTTTTTGGGAAGCAGCGGCAGAGTGGAATTCCCATCAAGGGGCGCAGCAGTATCAGTCTGGCTCGATGGTAAGGGGTGAGAGGCTCGTGGACAGCTTAATGGCACCAGTATTCTGCAGGAAGAGACATTGAAGCTTTGCAGCAGCAGAAGGGATGAGTCCTTCAGCCCCCCAAACTGGAGCAGTTAGTGTGGGAAGGGTTCTCTCCATCTGCTGCGCTACTAGAGTATAATGCATACTTGCAGGGCAGTTTTAATTTCATCCAGTCTAGCCAGTGTTTGCTTTGCTACAGAAACAATATCCCTATAGCAAAATGGCACTCCCAGCTGCAGAAAAATGTGAGGCAGTCACCTTTGAAGTCATTCTCCAGCCTGCCCCATAAACACCCTGTCCGGAGGCACAGTACGTCATCAGGTTCATCATCGAGCCTGGGAGAGCTGCGTGTCATCACCTCTGCAGTGTGCCTGGACCCCAGTGAGGGCTCCTGAGTCTGTGTGTGCCATGTTGCAATGTGCAGTGCTGCTGCCAAAACACAAGACCAGCTGGTTTATTCATTTTACAGAGTGCAAAGATGTTATTAAACTGCACCATACAGATAAGTACTAGAAAAATTGCTAGGTTATTCTTTTTACATAAAATTAGCCAATTTGCTGGTGTATGTAATTTTAAAGCATGAAAAGCATCCCATTCAAGTGATTAACCTCTTAGTTAATAAAAGCAACAATTGCATGTGTATAAATAATATCATAAAAGGAACATTCATATCAAAGTAATATAGCTCATACTATCCTGTTTCTCTCCTTAATTAGTAAATAATTCATCAAATTCTGCAATGAACTGTGCTCCCACCCACATTTCTTCATCCAATTATTATGAAATAGGAAAGAAGGAGCCTTCCTTCTTTGAAAAGGACGTGATAATGAAATTGTTCAATAGCTCTTCTCAGCCCTCTACTAGTCTAAATTAGTACTTCCTTGGGCATCCTGTTTCCTTTATTAATTTCTTCTCTGATTCACTACTTTCTTTTTTTTTTTTTAATTGAAGATAACTTCCATGTTAAACGTCATTTTACACTGGCACACTTTAAAAGAAGTATGTTCACCATGATTTCTTTTCAGCAGACACAAATGAAATTAATTCTACAGTACAGTGCTTGCCTGCCAAAGTGATCTGTCATGCTTTAGAATGTATCATACCAAGAAAATTAAAAGAAGATACAAAAAAAGATGTATAAGCAAGTACTACCAAGATCTCAAATCCAGATTTCAGACTGTCCCTCAATCAATATCATGTTTCAGTAAGATTTTTTGCTCCCTGATCAAATTCTGTTTCTTCCATGGGATCTTTGCAGTACTTAGTCCCTGAAAAGCGAAACATTCTCCAGCGTTGTCTTTCAGCTATTCAGTGTGTGGTTGTGTGTTTTATATATCCTACAATGTTCAAATCCTGCTCAGAAGACAGAATTCCTCATCTCCTTGCGGATGTGTTTATGGTACGCCTCACTGTAGCAGTGTTTGGCCTCATACTGTCAGGGAGAAGTGTTTTCACAACAGTGACATAAAATAAGGAAAGACCACTGTCTGTGTTTTATGAATGGTGAACAAAGGCACACAAAAATGAAGATCCAAGTATTCGAGAATTTCAAGTCCTGAATTTGAGGTATCAAGATTTCAGAACAACCTATGTGTATTTGAGCATATGAATACCTACACTCCTTCTATATACAGCGTGTGCATGTGTACACATATATTATGCACAGCACTGCCAGTAAAGGACTGCCAATATTAGTGTCCTCAACAGCTCTGAGTGCTCTGATATACCCAATGAAACAGCAAAACAAAGGTCCCATACGAACAACTGTTGCTGAGTCAGGCTGCTGGTGCCTTGCTGGGCATCCACTGTGAATCCAGGAGAAAAGAGAGCTTGCACTGAATCTTTACCCACCCCTAACATATCCATGCTAGGAATTAAAAAATTTCAAGGAAATCTGGAGTTTTGTCTGGACCATGCCTAATGGGGAACAGAGCTTGAGACAGAAACTGCTAAAATCTAACAATTCAGAAGCCTGGCACTTCGAGTTTTGAAGGGTTTGCACGGTAAATCACTTCCTACTGGAAAGGTCACACTGTGTCAAATATCAGATCCCTGTTTTGAAGCACATGGCCTTCAAAAGCCTCCAAGACAAGACTACTAGAATTTTAAATTGGTTTTCTAAGATAGATTAGAAAACAGCTGAAAAAATTTGGCCAATAAAGATTTTTAAATTCAGTCAACTTGCGTAGACACCTGGTATTGAGAACTTACAGAAAAATATCTGGGAATGGCAAGTTAATAAGCACGCACTTTTGTTTTAATAGAACCATATAACATGTGAGGCCACCAGCTTTGCTTATTATAAGGTCATTATGAAAATTATATTTAGGGAGCTATATTACTATTTGCTTTATTTTTCCATGTGGGAAGTAAATGTCACTATAGAAATAAAACAATGAAAAAGTGTTAGTTAGTGTATGTTGCTTTTTTACCTTTGTGTATAAGCCTACTAATACTTAATACATTGTAAGCAATACATAGAGCATTATAAACCAGATTTTTTTCCCTGAATCTGTTTCAATTTACCTGGTAGGGATATACTCACCAGTGAATATTGATACTCAAATCCTTTCTTGATGATTCTGAGAGTACCATATTCCATGATTTAAACTCAAAAGTGCCCCAAAGATTAGAAGAAACAGATTGTCCTCTTCATTCTCTCTGTGTTATCAGCTTTATTTTCCCTGTTTTAAAAAGAGATCTCTTAGTGTTATGCTAGCAAAGAATATCTGAAAAATATGACCCCCAAGTGTCAGTGATGTCCACCTGAACAAATAGCCATATATCCTGAACTTCCACACTCAGGCTGCTGAGTTCAAAGGCTGCTAAATCAGATACCAGTTGTGTATTTTTTTAAATGAAGTTTTTATTGCTCCTTAAAGCAAAGGTCTCCTCTTACAAAGATCTATGCTATCTACTTTTGATTGACTATTCTATTGGATAATCTTTTATCATAGCACAAAGGTGCTGAAGTGAGGAATTAAAAAGAGTCAGATGTCTATGGTTGATGACATGAGTCCAGAAGCAAGCACTGCAAGGACACACAAGTGCACTTTGAGAAAATCAAAGGTGTGGTTAATACTGAAGGCTCCTTGTGAGGAAAACCAGACATAGTTTTCCTCTAACTATGGAGGTGTGAAACTGTTTTGAAGGCATCAGCTTCTAATCTATGTTTTTTGTAAAGGCTCTAAGTAACTTGCTCAGCACGGAATATTGTGTCTCCAGTTCTTCAGCAATTCTGGTGTCATAAACTGTGGTAAATAGTACAGGATTTTATCCTGGTTTTGTTTTTGTTTGGTTTTTCTCCCTGTATGATTCAGGGAAAGATCATTTTCATCACAAAGCAGTACTCAGTTTGACAAAGGAAATGCCAGTTTTCATGGTACTGTGTATTTCTTGCAAGCAGAATCAGGCTTGGAGTGAAGGTGCAGTCCTCTGAGCCATCAACTCTTTGATAAAACCAGTTGTCCTTGTTTCCCCACATGAAGTGAAATAGCATCATTAAAATGAAAGCACAGATAAAACAGCAGCTTTTTAGGTAACAAACAGCATACTGGAAGGCTTGTTACACCGTCTTACTCTGAGAGGATAGAATATGAAACACTACTGTTTAACAAACATTTGACTTGTCCCCCTATATTGTTGGATCTAAAGCCTGATAAATTCAAGTATTATTCACCAGACAGCAAAAAGCTTTAGTCAAAGGAATTTAAAGAAGTGTTAATTAGTCAAAAGAAAGAGTCCATACAGTCTTGTAAACATTATAAGAGAAATCTATTAAATCTAGTGAGCAGATATTTGAAAATGTTGTATAGGAGAGACAGAGTTCACAGAAAGTGCATTTCACTTATATTAAAGCCTGTGTATACACAAATTCAGTAGCTAGCTGGTTAACTTGCACTCTGCTATGATGCCTAGACGTGAATAATTGGAGAATGTCCCTATACATTGGCCTGAATATCTACCAGCAAAGCTGTTACATGCTTCATGGGTATGAGGTGTAAAACAACAGGTAAGGGGGTGCTGGGCTTCAGCAGCAGCTTAGAGAGGCTGCACTAAACACTGAGAGAGAAAGACTTATGAAATGGATTTCCTTTCCTTTGTCTTCCTTTCAAAAAGGCTGTGTCAAGATGCTGAGGTCTTGTGCCAGTATTTGACTCCATTCTAGAGTTTGTTTCACACATTCCCAGGTTTCTTTCCTGTAGGAGCTGGAGAGTGAGGGACCCTGCGAGCTCAACTAGTGTGAGCACCTGACTGTGGGAGCTTAGGAGCCCTCCTGGATGCTACTCAGGATAGATGTAGGTGGCTGCCAAGGAAAAGTAGCCACTTAATCCGTGTTTCACAAATGGCATCTCCAGGAAGCTGAGGATAATCCCTCAGGCATCTTCTTTCCCCGGTTCACAAGGTACTTACCTGCCTGGCTTCTGTTTTGAATGACAGAACAACCTTTACCAGGTCAGGGCAAGGAATAAACAAATAGTCAATCCCAATCATTAATTCTAAAATTGCCTCTAGCCCACCCTGTGGCCCTGTGCCACCTTTACCTCCCCTTGCCTCTGCTTCCTTGCCCCTAAGCAGCACGTGCTACCCTTTACGTGTCCTTCAAGGATCTCTTGAGGTTTGGCAGGCAGTAGGTAGCTCCACGAGAGACAAGCCCTAGCAGTACACAGGGAGATGTCTGGATGCCTTTCTGAAGCACAGATTCAATGAGTTTATTTCCTAATAGTCCCTTGTTGTCCTGTGGTAACTTGTTCACATTTCTGAGCCCGGAAGACCTGAATTCACACAAACTGCAGTAACTGAGTCACCAGTGTGGTGCCTGTGAGGGCTCCATAGAGCCAAAGCAGAGACACAAACCCTAGACAAACATTCACATCTCTGTGGACTTGAAATGGTTCCTGGAGGAGCCACTCTCTCCCTCTTACATCTTGCCTGTAGGATGCCCAAAATACCTGCACTCCTAAATTTGTGGCCTCAATAACAGTTTCTCCTCCTCCTTCTCCCCATTCAGCCCCACCCTCCAGTGGCAATCATGCAGTTCAGGACCAACCAAACATTAGTTTCTCTGGTTTTTTATAGCGACAATAGTCGTCCTAATACATAGAGGTTTGTAAACCTCCCACTCTTGCCCCGCTGTGAGCCCACCAGTGTGTGCCTCTGCAGCACTGGGTTTATTGGTGGCTGGAAACATATGGCTCTGGCTGTAGCAATGGCTCTGCTGCGATCATCATGTCTATATATGCACATGCATTCCTGGAAGCCCTTTGGATGCTCCTGCCTTTTCAGACAAAGCCAAGTGGGTGAAGAGGGAGGGTAACCACTGCAGTGACTTCAGTACTCAATTGTATGTCCTCTACTTTCCCCAGCACTGAGATATGCATACCAGACCTCTAGACAAATCAAATGGTTGAACAGTTAAAATCCTGGCTTTCTGCTGGTGCAGTGTCAAATTTCTTCATCTTTACTGGACTGGCCAGTGAATACAATGGTTGGGCTCCTCACAGATCCTGGCCTGAATGGGAGCCAGCATCATCTGTATTGTAAATTACAGCAATCTCAAAACAGACGGCAGCTGCTCAAATGCCAGATTTGTGTGGAGTCACGACCAGTCAAAGTCCAGGTCATCCAGCCATGTATGGTCTTACCTCCTAAGCCTCAGAAAAGGTCTGCCTATGTAATTATATAAGACATATTCCATCTGCAGACATACCCAGCAAGTGGGAAGGTACTCCATTTTGACGGTGATGTATGGTGAGTAAGGTCTTCCATGGCCTAGGAGGAAGGCAATAGTTTCTCTAGTTCAGTACCAATCTGAGATATGTTCTCCAACTTGACGTGTGTCTTGCACTATGCACGGCTACCTGCAAGGATTCTCTTTTGGGAACATGTCCTCATCAGCCTCCTTCAAATGTTGACCATTTACTCTCCATGAGATCTACTGCAGGTAGACCATGTATTTGATGTATTTCTTTCAAATTTCCAAAGTTCAGAACAGGGACTACTCAAGCAGCTGAATGCAGGGAGTGTTGAGAGCACATCCTGGAACTGATTCAAACTTCTAAAGACGTACTGCAGATCCAGAGATGGTTTGGCGACCACCATCTTCCTTACTGTATTCATCCACCAGAAAATAGAAAGTGTTATAGTTCAGTACAGTCAAAAACACATCATTGCCAATGGAAAATTGTATTGGCAGTTTCTTTTATAGCCAGCCAAATCTAGAGAAATGTAAAGGTCAGCTCTGCAGGCACTGGTTTACATGTGTGCATTAATTACAACAGAGTTGCCTTTTGTTATTCATTTCATCTGCTAAATATGTATGAATTTGAAAGAGAAGAAAGAGGAAGCATAGAAAGACAGAAGAGGGAAGCCAGGGCAATCTGTGAAGGTGGATGGTCCTCCCTTTCTGGACCATGCACTGAAAAAGATTCAAAACAAGCCAGCTGCCGAGAACAAGAAAAGAGGAACATATCCTATGTCGTTTACCACTTTTCCTGTAAAGCTTTCAAAGGGTTTCCTAAAAGAGTTTTGTGGCCTCAGCTTCTTGGTAGACCCCTACATTGTGTTTTTTTCCCAAGTAAGGTCTGTGGTTTCAGGCACTCTGGTGTAGTAGCTTCTTCTTGAGTATGTAGCCATGGTCTTGACCCAAATTCAAATCTGTATTAGTCAAGCAAATTTTTCATTAAACACCATGGCTACATACGCATGCACGCTTGTTGGAGATACCTGCCCTCAGTTAACACTAAAACTGAGAAAAAGAATCCTGAAAAATATCATCAGGAAATTCAGAATGTCAATTTCCAGTCATGTTTGGATTGAACACACTTTTGGCTATCATAGTGTCTGAAAATCAGATAGCATAAAGCAAACAGAGGTTAAGAAACTGAATACAACTTCCATTATTTTAACCTGCACACTATTCTTCTCACACCTATATTGTAACTGTGTATTTATCTGATAATGTAATGCCCAGATACTCCAGGCAAAAGATGCACCATGAAAGTTATCAGAACCTGGTTATTCTCTTCTCTGGACAAGAAAGATGAATGCTGTGAGAAAAGCACAGAAAGGGACAAAACTTCCCCAGGGAACACAAGGTAATGTGCATTGCAACCAGACTCACCGAGTTACTGAAGCCTCCCAGCTATGCCAACCTTCTTCTTCACCTTCACGTAGTATCTCGTGGTATCAGGATGTGAGAATCCTCAGCATGTCTATCTAGTTAAACTCATTTGGTCACTTGGTAACAGGAGCCATGTCCAAGTAGAAAGAGCTTTCTGCTGTTCTATGACTCCCCAAAACACATGGGACAAGGACCTTCAGGATTGTTAAAAAAAACACAGTACTGTTTAAGAGAAAAATATTTTGATTTAACATTGTAACTTAAAACTTGCATTCTGAGATGAATAATGCAAAGAGAGTTCTCTGTAATTTATACTCCATGAAAAATAAGTTCCATAGAATACATTGTGTAGCCAGGACTGCACCAGAGGTTGAGAATAATTAATCTGACTGCTTTCTCTGGATTTCTAGTCCAGGTTACGTGTGGAGGCAATAATACAACTATTCTTGCCTCCTTTGCACCTCCCCTTTCTGGTATTTTAGTGTATATTACCCAACCAAATGGCTCTACTGACTGCTTAGGTAGTAATTTCATAGGAAGGCTCAATCCTTTGCTACATATTGGATACTGGTATTGACTTCTAGGGAACACAGAAGAAAAACAGCCATGAGCTAGAGGTTCCTTGGCAGATCGTTCTGCAGAACTTCTATTTCAAGCTATCCTGCAAGAATCCCAGATAAAACATCCAATCAAGAGTGAATCCAAATTGCGCTATGTATTTGTAGTCAGCTAGTCCAGACCAAATTAACATTGATGTTATCTAATCCTTGGATCCACAATGAGCTACATTGTAGAGATTCCTGATGGTGGTATTCCTGCAACCTCCAAAATAGGTAATACTCACCATGTATACACAAACAATAACATGATGTCTCTCTTCCCATCTCTGTGGATTGCAGTTACCTATGTGCTCTGCATTTTGCTAGTCTTCTTTTAGTTAACATAGTTACTATGTTTGATGGGCTGAGTTCTGATTAGATACTTCCTTCTTCATTATCACAAACAGTTGTGGGGTAGTTAAGAGTTTCTTTGAGTAACTGGTTACTAATTTGAAAAAATAATAAGTAACCATACAAGCAACTACTGACCACCTGCAAATTTAATTTAATAACAAGGAAGGATTTGGACCTTGGATGCTTCTGTTACCTGCTGCTAACAGACAGAATGTGTCAGAAGCAGGTAGAAGCTCTGTGATGCCAGTACATCTTTATATGCTGTTCACATTCCATTGTAACATGTCACATTTGATATTGTGTAATGCAATGTGACTAACTTAATCAGATGTGAAGTGCACTACAGCAACACATCAAGTCTGAAATTTTTGGGAAAAAAAAAAAGTGTTGAGGGAAGAAAGCAAGCTTTCTCCAATCCATGGCTGGATTATTTTTCTCAGCTGGAGGGCTACATTTTCTGAGCTTGGCCTTTTCTGTTCTGACCTTCTAGCCAAGGGCATGTGTCAGGAGGCTTGTATTTCCCAAAGGCAGTGACACAGTCTATTAGGTCATATGAGCTGGATCGTCAAGCCTACATCCACCTCAACTTCTGGGCCACCATTCCTACATCCACCCCCACCTCCCCCAGCACTAACTCATGATACGATGTCCTTGCCTTTGACAGACCAAGAGGAAAAGAAGCATTTTATGCTGAACACGTACACAGCAGTGCCCAGAAACTAAGTGAACTTTCTGTGCTGTGGTGCTAGTCATTTAGTAAATCTGCATTTAATTATCTACTTCTGAAATAAGACAAGGAGAAAACACAAGATTTACCAGTGCAGTTGCATTTCAACCCAGGACTTAGCAATGTTTTGTTTTAAGGTGATGATTATAATCATAAATATCAAAACAGCCCCTGCCCACAAGAAGTTCATCAACCTTTCAATACTTTTAGAAAGTGCACCCACATGCATACTCTTTGGGCTCTCTCTTACCCTGTGGGTCTGCAGACATCATGCACAGACACTGCTGATTTTGTGCTTTCAAACACCAAGCAACATTTGTTTAAAAGCACCAGGTGACTCTTTCTTTGCTTTGGTCCTTTGCTTCAGACCTGCCTTTTCACTTTGGACAGCACCTAGGACATGGAAGGCAGTGCAAAAAATCATTTGCCTCCTCTTTGCTGTAAGCCAGAGGGTTATTTTAGTTATGTGTCCTAGTCCTCAAATTGTTGTGAAAACATCTCAGAGGAATTCACAAAGTACTAGAAGAAGCATAAGAAACACTTCAGCTATCGAAAATCTGTGAGGTAGTTGGACCTAAGGGGGGGTCTGTGCAAGGGCCAGGTTGTCCAGAAGGAAGAGTGTCTTTTCATATGATCTGGGAAATAGCTACTAGGAGGAGAGGAAAAAGTACCTACTCCAGTTACTGCAGCAGATACTTGCACAGAATAAAACAGAAAGAAAATCCTAGAATGATAAATCATTCTTTTATATTAAAAAGAAGGAAAAATAATTTATTTTTCCCTTTCCCTGTGCTAAGCATATCTCAGCCAAGGGAGAGGTTCACCCTTCCTCCTTTGCCTCTTTAGGGACCAGGGAAATTTCATCATGCTATACTCCTTTAAGACCCAAACATCATACACAGCTTTTGTGGGCTCTCTTCTCATTTGGCCTGAAAAAGGTTTGCTGATTACAAATGAGAAGCTGCTGTGTTAGCTCCGCCTCCAGTGGTTTATTTACTTCTTACATTCCTGGTCCTCCCTACCACACATATTGGTGGGGTTACTATTTTGTTTCTACCTAGAGATAAGGAAAGCAAGCCCTTTCCCAAAGAACTAGGGTTAATCCATAAGGTAAGTTCTTGTTATGCTGGGGAAGTTCTGTTGTTGACCTAGTACTGAGGCTTCCCTCTAAATTTGTAATACATAAGGTAAACCTAAGCTTTTATAGCCCTTGGAACCTCTTCTGTTTATTGATCTTTACTTTTAACTTTAGGTGCATCCTATTAAAATGGTTCCTCGGAAAAACTCAAGAGCCATCTGTTCCCGTGGGGAAGAAGATGTTGCTGCAGACAGCCAAAATCAGCAGCATGCTAAACCACAGCTAGCTAGGTTTCAGAGAAAAAAGCGTAGACAGAAAACTTCAGGAGGAGACCAAAGAGGAGACCAAACTAGGGTCTTGCAAGGTGATCAACAAGAGGGGGAAGTGTTTGGAGTGGAGGGGTTATTGGGTGTTACTTGATTTCAGTTTTAGATGGGTCCTGTTGAATCTCAATTCCTTGCTTGCCTTGTCCATGTGCCCATAGGCAACCCTCTTAAAATAAGGGCTTTAAAGTAAAAGATTTCTAGGTGACAACTCTGTGGCTGTCCTATTACTTCAGTGATCTGCACAGAATGTTGTCTTGTGTCCTTGCTCTGTCTCTCTTCTCCAAGGCCTAAAATCGCTGAGTGACTTACGAAGTAAACAAAATAAGTATCATCTTATAGTACTTGCTCCAGAGTTCTGTCTTTCTGTGAAATATGTCTGGCTTTGAAACTTAAGGCATCTTTATACAGTGCTTGGAGTTAAAGCTGGTTCCCTATGGTTTGAGTGAAATTAATTCCCGGCCACAGGAATGTTACTGTCCCACTGTGCAGAGCAGCTCTGCAGCTCTCCAAGAGCAAATTGCATGTAGGATCTACTGGGTTTGCATCTACCCAGTGTGATTTGGAGTTAGGGAAAAGCAACAGAGTAGTTTTCTACTGATCTGATAGTTCTTCTTCTGAAGAACCCAAAGGCTTCTCTGTAGCAGAACTGCAGTGCAAGGATGCTGCCAGATGCCTTTTATAATAGGTAGGAAGCTAGTTTCCAGATCCTACAGCTAGTTTACATGTGCAGGATGCCTCCTTCCAAATTTCAGAGGTTCTTTATAGACATAGACCTCCTCTCATGAGGTGGATATTTTCCTGCTCAACTCATGGAAGACTAACCTCTGTGTTTGTTGTCCAGAGTGGTAGGAGTTCCTGTTAGCCTTGGAGTAGACTTCATTGTTTAACACTGGCCCTTTTCAAAGGGTACTGCTGGGAAGATTATCTGTAAATATTTCTAGGCCAGAACTAGGGAAAGGAAGTATGTCTGAGAAGGCAGAAAACCCACAAAAAAGTAGAAACCAGGAATTGGTATATTGGAGGGGTAGAGGGTGCAACAGAGGCAGAAGAGATAAAGAGTCAGGAGTAAATCAAATGAGTTGAGCTCTTGAATGGAAGGCAAAATAAAACATTGAGGCTCGAGAAAGTTTTGTAGTTAGGTTTTTACCTATTTTTTTTTTTATGGCTCTGGTCTTTGCAGACTCAGTTAAAGCATGCTAGATGGATGGCAGGACTGTTGTTATGGCTCATTTACAGTGAGCCCCAGTTTCCACGGGTCTGGGCACAGGGCATGAAGGCTGCAATTCACAAAGAGAACAAACTCATGAGTATTCAATTAAGCCCTGCCTGTTGCACTTGCGGCTCCCTTCTGGGCTCCCTCTATCTGCTGAAGAGGGATAGGTCTGAATCGGGCTGTGCCACTCGCAACTACCTTCCTGGCTCCCTCCCTTTGCCAAAGGGGGATAATACAGGATGTGGAGGGATCAGGACACCTCAACTATTACACTTAGGTGTTTCTTTTTTTTTTTTTCTTTTTCCCTGACCTTGGCATCTGGGCTTGTGACTGGGAACAACAAGGACTTGAGCCGCCCACCCTGGCTTCGTGTGGTACAAGCAGGCACCCATCTGCCCTGGGGGGATGGGGAAAAAGTGCCTTCTGCTCCCACACACAGACACACAATGGCAGCCCTGTCCTGCAGCCTGGTGGATAACAATCTCAGCTGTGCAAAAACACGTTTACACTAAACGCACCCCAGAGGGGACTGGGATGGACCTCCCAGCTAGCAGGCCCTCTCCCCTTGCCAACCCAGGTGGCTCCTGGGGTGGGCTTATTACATATTCATGAGTTCATTTACAGATTCATGAGCTGTCTGCTTTTGCATGTGCACGGTATCACTTTTCACTGAAAAATAGACCACAGACTCTTGAAAGTGTGGCCATGTGGACCACAGATAAGCAGGGGTCTTCTGTAGTTTGGAGAACACCGAAATCATAAGAGCATTGTGATTGTGGTCCCTGGGTTTAGTTCCAGAGTATGGGGGTTCTGCTCTTCCTGGGAAGACAGAAAGGGTTGATTTCACAACACCAGAGGGTAACAAATGGAGTGCAGTTAATTCTTACTTCTAACTTTGGACAAATGACATTAGTCTAGTGATAATTAGCTTATGTCCTCAAAGGCTGATGGTGAGACTGGGGGGAACTATAAAGTATTTAGTGATTAGGTCCTGTACAGCCAGTCAGACAACAGCTCTTTCTTGGTTTGGGGTCTTTAATTCATTTGTTTTTCTTGATCTGTTTTTGTTACTTTCTTCTGCAGTCTACAAATTTAGGAGTCGTGCTCCATGTATCAGTGTTCCCTCCAATGGTAGAGGCTCTTCGGGGCTTTCTCGGACTCCTGTACTGCCAAAGGATGGAAACATTGTGGAAATGCTGGCTAGGTCTGCTAGCTATTGGTTGCATCAAGAACCAGCTCGATGTTGGGTCAGAGATTGTACTTGCTTAAAAGCAGGTCATCCTTCTAGGAAGCGTCTGCAACATCATCTTCTAGGTGAGGAAGACAGCTTGGCCTCCCTGATAAGAGAGGAATCATTTTCAACGGATGAAGTCAGTGACGGCAGCACTGGGGACACTGGGTCAGCCATCTCTCAGACAAATGTTGAAAGTGATGATAGTCCCAGGAGTTTTGCAGAGGAGTATTCGCTGGTTCCCTTAAGCCAATGGAACATATATTCTGCAGAGAGTTTTGACCAGCAAGTACAAGAGTATTTTAGAAGGCATTGAGCTTTGGCACGTCTGCTTGGAATTTGCGAGCCAAATCTGTAGAGATACAAATGCTTGTGTTCATGTGCAAAGTTTATCATAATACAGGCTGAAGCCTGCAGCAAAGCCATGAAGATTCAAATAGGGTAAAGCCCAGTATGTGGTGCTTAGATTGACAGACAACTAGAAAGACAAAACTGGAATGCAAATGTTTCCAAAACTGGAATGCTCATACGAATTGCTGCCTTCTTTGGGAGTTAAAACCCCTGGGATAATCATAAGGCATTAAAAATGACAAAATGACTTTGAGACTAAGCTAATACAATGACTATTTCTTTTGCAATTGTAAGAGAGGTACTAAGAAATATGGATGTATTTTGTCTCTTTCTCAGTAGTAGAGTCTCTATTTAATAACTTCTTGAAGGATATTTGAAATTCAAAGCCCTTGTATATGCCAGTATTTCCTTTCACTAAATGCTTTAATTTACTCTATAGAGGCCTAGAGGGTTTAGTATTTTTTGTTTTTTCTTGATCTAAATCTAAAATTCTATTCCACTGCATAGATTTAATTATTTGTATATATACAGTTATGTATGATAATGTGAGTTAGCAAGAGCACAACGTGATCTAAAAAAACACAGCTAAAGGGTGTGGGTGAAGATGTCATATCAATTTAAAAAATCATAAAAAATAAAGAAGTGTTCTGGGAATCTTATTGAACTCTTCAGTTTTTCTTTTGTGATAGTGTATATCTGAAAATTGTCATCTGGATCTGAGATGAGCAATTTTAGCTTAGAAATTTTTCTCTATTTAGTTAGGGGCTAGACTTTAGAAATACATGCCTTAGCCTAAGAGAAAAACTACTCTGCATGGTTACTGGAAAACAGTTACACTTAGGAACTTGATCACTGAGGATCATCAAAGGCCACCTCCTGGCAGGATAGTGACTCCAGAACAAGAGGATATGGCCTTAAGCTATGCCAGGGTAGGTTTAGACTGGATGTTAGGAAGAGCTTTTTCACAGAGAGAGTGTTCCCACAGTGGAATGGTCTGCCCAGGGAGGTGGTGGAGTCACCATCCCTGGAGGTGTTTAAGAGAAGACTCGATGAGGAGCTCAGGGACAGGGTCTACACAATGGAAGGCTTGGATGGATGGAGTGTGATGCCCATGGGTCCAGGGTTGTGGGTTCCGTCCCTGGGTGGGCATTCGCTTGGGAGTTGGACTAGATGATCCTTGGTATCCCTTCTGACACGGAATAACTTGTGATCCTGTGATAGCCCCAAGAATCACATCATGTGCCTGAGACCACTGTCCAAACACTTCTTGAAATGTTGCCTTTGTGCTGTAACCGCTTCACTGGGTCCCCTGTTCCAGTGCCTAGCCAACCTCTGGGTGAAGAACCTTCCCCTAATATCTAATTTATACTTCCCCTGACAGAGCTTCAGGCCATTCCCTCATACAGAGAAGTACTGTGGGCTACTATGAAGTCTGTTCTCAGTCAATTGGAAATTCACTGGAAACTCATGGGCAAATGTGCAGACCAAGCTCGGGGCATGTGTTGATCTGTTAGAAGGTAGGAAGGCCTTGCAGAGGTACCTGGGCAGACTGGAGAGATGGGCAGACTTCAATAGAATGAGTTCTAACAAGTCTAGCTGTCAGGTTCTGCATTTTGGTTATAACAACCTGAAGCAGAATTATAGGTTGGGGATGGAATGCTTAGAGAGTGGTTAGGTGGAAAGAGACTTGGGGGTATTAGTTGACAGCAAACTCAACATCTCTAGCAGTATGCCCAGGTGGTCAAGAGGGCCAATGGCATTCTGGCCTGCATCAAGAATGGTGAGGCCAGTAGGTCAAGAGAGGTTATCCTTCCCCTGTACTTGGTGCTAGTTAGACCGCATCTTCAGTATTGTGTCCAGTTCTGGGTCCCTCAGTTAAGAAAGATGTCAAGGCGCTGAAATGAGTTCAGAGAAGGGCAACTAGGATGGTAAAGGAGCTGGAAGATAAGCCCTATGAGGAGAGGCTGAAGGAGCTGGGTCTGTTTAGCCTAGAAAAGAGGAGGCTCAGGGGTGACCTTATTGCTGTCTATAACTTATCTAAAAGGAGGTTGTAGTCAGGTAGGGGTCGGGCTTTTCTCGCTGGTCACTGGAGACAGGATGAAAGGTCATAGTCTTAAGCTTCAGCAGGGGAGGTTTAGAATTGATATTAGGAAAAGATTTTTCACCGAAAGAGTGTTCCAGTTTTGGAATGGGCTGCCCATGGAGGTGGTTGAGTCGCCATCCCTGAAGGTGTTCAAGGATAGGCTGGATGAGGTGCTGAATATGATCTAGATGTTAGGTTTAGTTGAATTATAGGTTGGACTAGATGATGATCAAGGTCTTTTCCAACCTTATGAATACTGTGAAAAAAGGTAGTCCATGACATCAGGATTCTGCAGACACTTGCATTCTTAACCAATGTACCAAAAAATCCAGGAGGGTCCCCACCTCTCATGTGGGAGATCGGGGATTCAATTCCCGCCATGGAGGCAGTGGTGCTGTTTAAGAGTTGGACTCGGTGATCCTTGTGGGTCGCTTTCAACTCAGAATATTCCATGAATAAATGATACACATAACCTCTAAATCTTCTTCAAAGTCTGCAAATTAGATGGGGTATGTTGTCATTTGTTTTGGGTAGTTTCCCCTCCTCTCCCACTTCCTCTAGACATCTTTCAAAATACTCTAAGGGGAATGTTAATGCTGGGAAAGGTGAATGTAAATTGCTCTTTTTTCTCCCTCTTAATCTGAGCCTCAGATTAAGTCTTATTCCTTTAAGTTACAGCTGCTCAGCTTTTTAGAGCATTCATATAAAATTGTAAGGGTTTTTTTTTTTCCTTTGATTGTGGTTTGCTGATTTGGGTTCTTTTGTTTTTTTGATTTTCAGACTTTGTTAAACTACAGTGAGATTGTCTATACCTATTAGTAAGGTATTTAGCAACTATTTGGGACCACTTGGTAGAGCAGTAATAAGGCATTTGGCAAAAAACCTACTGGAATTACCTGGCATAACAATAGTTGTTTATTCCTTCTGTGTGTTGTTTTGTACTTGGGAGTTTCCAGAAGTACTTAGAACTTCTGTACTCAGGTCCCCTATAAGGCCTATGAGTCTAGACCAAAATATGGAAGCGATTTCTCAGCTGAAGATAAGTGTCTTCTATTTGGTTTCTGCTACGTCAAAACACTATTGTAAGTATGTATAGATCAATTCACTTGACAACATTGTTTTATGAAACTACTAGAGGTTATGATGCAGAATTAAAACTGTTATCTGGTTGTTATAGATGAAATACTGTAAGGCATCTACAGACACTTCTAAAATTATGCCCTTGATTATATACATTTCAGTAAGTGATGTGTTCGTGAAAGTCAGCCTGGCAATGATTCATGAGATCTTTCAAGAGCTTTTGTTTTCAGGCTCATGAAACTTTTTTTTTTTTAAATAAAACAAAACCTCCCATAAATGTCACTAGTAGGTAGTAAGATACCAAGCATTGTAGAGGTGTCAGCTTTTTGACAACATGATTCAGTATTGTGCATTTTCAACCTGACAACTCTGCAGTTTTTCCTTGTGAATCTGAGATCATGTAAGCAATTTTGTGCATACTTGTCTCTTTTTCACAAATGATTCTACAACTGGGATTTTTATCACATGTTGAGTTAAACACAGGTATAAAGGTCTGGAAAATCAAGACTTCTGAGGAAAAATTCTCTCAGAGTAACTTCCCAAGAAAGAAAAGCCTATGAGACAATAATTCAAGCTATCTTCTAAGAAAAATAGATCAAGCAAAGCTTGAGGAACAACTTAGAAAAAAAATTAGCTCACTTGAAAAAAATGGACCAGAGGAGATAATATATTTTTTGTTTGAGAATCTGAATTTCTGTGCTCCTTTTGCATTTGACTCACTGTTATGTGCCTGTTTGTATATACAGTGAGCCCCCGCATATTCACGGTCCATTATTTGCAATCTTCAGTACTTGCGGGTGATTTTCCTGCGAGATGTGCGACTCTGGCGTGTGCGTAGAACCTACCGTGACCTCAGTCTGATGGCCCCCAGCTCCGCCGCTTGCGGTGCTGGCTCTGCCCCCCCGCGTCCCCGCTCGCACAGCCAGTCCCGTCCCTGCTTCCCCCCTGCCCCCGTCCTGCTTGCTTACTTGCCGCGGCTCGCGACACACCTCCATCCTTCTCGCTTGCTTGCCCCAGCTCGCAGTGCTGGCACTTGCCCTTTCCCCCCCGCCTCCGTGCTGGTCCTGTCCTCAGCGCTGGCCTGCCTTGGTGGAGCACAGCCAGACATCTGAAACAAGCCCACCCTCTTCCCGACCTTATTAGGGGAGGGGATGCGGCTACGGGCATGGCATACTCGACTACGTAGTGGGTTCGCTATCTTTGAGGATTTCACAACTTGCGGGAGGCGGACCAGACCCAACAGCCCACAAGTAACAGGGGTTCACTGTATAAGTGAAGCTTAGGACTCTAGGACCAAAGTCCAGTGTTGGAATAGCAGGGTCGCATGAATCTAGTGCTTCTCATGTTTCTGAGCTTTAAATCATCATTTTCTTCCAGCTTGGGGATATAATGTCTCATAAACGCAGTATATGGGAACAGAAATAAAAAGCAGGATTGACTTTTTTCATTATTAATCCTAGATAGATTCATAAGTAAAACAAAATAGCCCAAAGCCGGCTAGCCCTTGGAATATGAATGGAATGGGGTTCTATTTATATGCTTTGACTGCTAGTTTATGCTGTATTTTACATCACTGCATCATCACTAATGCTAGAACCCTTCCTTGGCCCAGCCAATAGAATATGAGTATCTGGATGCCAGAGGACTGTCTGCTCTCTTCAAATATTTTCCCTTTCTTTCCCCCGGTAGGGTTTATAAGGTTTCTTTTTCTTGGTCTGACCAAGGTTCTGTGAGAACAGTTGGCCCCATGGTGCTTTTTTATCCCTTACTTACACCTGTAGAGGTATCTATATTTTCTTCAACTAAGAGCCCACAGGAATAGGAAGGCTTGTGAGAGGAGAACAACCTCAGTGAGCTTGGAGACCAGATTAAGATCTCATGAGCGGGAAGCTTTGTTCTGCCTTTCCACCATAATCAATGCAGTGGGGCCCTGATCCAGGATTAGGGATCTAATATAATATAAATGATCATGACCTGTTGGAGTAGGTCCAGAGGAGGTCATGAAGACGATCAAAGGGCTGGAGCTTATCTCCTATAAAGATAAGCTGAGAGTGCTGGGGTTGTTAATCCTGAAGAACAGAAGGCTATGAGAGCAGCCTTCCAACATCTACAGGAGAGCAGAAGAGGGACTTTTTACAAGAGCAAGTGATAGGACAGTGGAATGGTTTTAAAGTAAAAGAGTGGGGGTTTAGATTGGATATTAGAAAGAAATTCTTTACAATGAGAATGGTGAGGCATGGGGTTTTGAGCAGCCTAGTCTAGTGGAAGGTGTCCTTGCCCATGGCATGGGGGTTGAAACTAACTAATCTTTTAGGTCCCATCCAAGCCAAACCATTTTATAGTTAATTATTTCATTACAGTAGTGCCCTTTCCTTTCCCCATATCCAGGTACCATATAGAAAGACACTTCACAATATTCAAAACCACTGCTGTTCTGGGCAGGGCTGTAAAGTCAATAGAGTTTTTTTACTGCTTTGAGGAAAAAAACAAGACTAACTTTAGCAAAGGATCAGAAGTTTTGGTGCTTGCGGTTTTTTTCTTCTATTTAAACCAATCTGTCCGTGCCTACTTAGAAAGATCCAAAGAACCTGTGTCAAAGTGTTTGCTGAAGTGCTACAAATAGCATTTTATTCCTTTCTCCCACCTCCTCCCAATAACTCCATTGTTCTTATAAATCCACAACATTCCAGCTGTGACTTGACAAGAGCCCTGACAGTCACAAAAGCCGAATCACAGGAGCAATGTTCGTGTTCCCTGAATTATTTTACACAGCTAAATTTAATACTTCTTCCCCCCTCCCCCCTTGACTTCTCCACGTTTCACTCTGGCAGATATTTAAGCTGCAAATTAGAGATGTACTGAATTAGCCTTCAAACCTCGCAAATGCTGTCAAAAAACTGACTTAGTAATGATGTGACTTTGATACCAAACAGATTATTGCTTATGTGCAACGGCACTTACAAACATGTGCATACTTGTAACTCCTGGCCTTTGTGCAGTGAGGCAGCCGGCGGGTCATTAATGTACAGTACAAACAGGACAGAGCCCCCTGGACCTTGCAATCGACACGCTGGAGAGGAAGAGTCAGAGTTTCCAACAACCACTTTCAGTTGGCAGAACTGTGATTGGAACCATGTGACAGTTTGAGGCAATGTACCACAGGCAGCCAATTTATTACATATGGCAATATGATTAATGGTATCAAATGTTTTCATAAAAAAAAAAAAAGTCTGAGAATATTACAACGGCCAATTGCACAGAGTCCAAGGCAGTACAAATCTGTTCCATGAATTTAAAGGCAGGCAGATGAGGTTAAATGAGAGGGCCACAGCCAAGATAATGATTACAAAGTAAGTTTCAGAAAGAAAGTGTTTAAAATGGGTTCATGAGCAACAGCCCCTTTACTCTCCTGTCTTATGTCTTTAATGAATATAGGCTGGAAGAGATCTCTGAAACTAAACTACTTTCTGCTCTTAGTCTCTATTCTTGTAATCCAAAGGCTCATTAATGGTGTCCAACAACATATAAAAGGCAAACCTCAGCAGACTAAGAGGCAGAAAGGACTGTCATGTTGGTGAAGACTGTTTACTTATGACAATGATTTTGTATTTTTCAATCAAATGTTCTTGTTTAATGAACAGATGATTGGTTGGCTGGTTGGTTGATTGTAATGTCTGTCAAAACAAAAAACCAAAAAGTGTTAAAGGTACTATTATTGAGTAAAAAATTCAGGAAATGCAGGTATGAAGCAGGGGGCGAGGTCTGCACATCATACTACCTTTCTTCTCAGGTCTCTTACTCTCAATCCTGCTGAGTCAGGAAGTTCTGGCACAGTTTTGACCTGTATCAGGTGCCAAGTCAATAGCTAGGCACAGTTTAGGAATCAGCATAACACAGAGGCACTTCCTCAGAGTTGATTTTCAGAAGGCTGTGTTGCTCTGGAGGGTAGGAATGGACACAGGCTGATGTGCCTCCATGCCACAGAGCAGTCCCAAGCACCCTTCATTTGCTACTGGTGACATAGCTTAAGATGTTATGATTTATGCCCATCTAAAATATCTCATGCATCCCGCCCTACACAGGCTTCTCTGGCCAACTCCTAGGTCTTCATGTTTGTAGGTAGGGTTGTGAACCCTCCCAATTTCCTTGTATGTGCTGAATGCATCTGGGGATGTTGCACATGATCAGTACCTTATCTGAACTGTGGAGCTAGTGAGACGTGGAGGAGCTCAGCTGCACATAGAGGTGTCAGGAGGGAACTGATGCCCCCTCAGAAACAGCTCATATACACCAGACCAGTGCTGGAGGACACCTACAGGCACATCATCATCTGATCTCATGTAACTGGGGCTGTGCTGGCCTGATATTAGCTTGATCTGACATTGTCTGACCATCCCTGGCAGTGCTCCCTTCACTTCGATAAAATTGCATGGGGACTATCTGTGTTAAGAATTGTGTGTTGGAATGCTGAATGGTTGATGGGATTGCTTCTAAAGACTGTGCATGCTTTCAGACTTAAATCTCAGTGTCCCATGGAAGAGAAAGCCTATGCCTGATGCCTTCTGCCTAATAACTACAGCAGTTGCAAACTGCTGCCTTCCCCAGGGTAGCTTTGAAGGTACAGAGCTGCTAGTCCTGAGTGAGCACAGTTACAAATATTTGGCATCGAAGTAAGATTTCTTTTGTCTACTACTTTTCCTCTTTTCTCACTCTGCTGCTATTATCGATAGTAGCACAACCCTTTTGTTAATACCCAAGACTCCTTTGCCAGAGTGCTGTAATACACTTCGTGAAGAGCAGGGTATTCATGCCTCTCCTGACTCAGTACAGAGCATGCAGCAGGAGTTCTGATATGGCCTACTGCTGCATTTCATATGGCTTGTGGACACACGGTTTTTCTTCTTTGTGTGTGTGTTTATTATTGTTGGATAATGCTAAACCTTGTAGCCATGTGGCCTGCCAAAGGGATTTTGAAAGACTTATTTGGTCTTCAGTTAAGGAAAAGATTTCCTATATTTTGTGCTAAAGGAATAGTATCTGATGTAGATGCTGTGCCTTGCTCTTCAGAGATTTCTAACTCTCTCCCTGCTGAACACAGAGAGAGCTGACAGCCTTGACCACAGGAGCTCCGAGCTGTACCCACCCTAAATTCCAAAAGTGGGTAATGTGGAACCCCCCTTCCCATGGACGCCCCATGTGTGTACCTTGTGACCCTCTGAGCTCCTGCTTAGGAGTAACAGCCTGGCTGTACGTGCGTTAGCATTTTAACAAGATATGGAAACCTTTGAACAAATTGCCAGAAAACTTTTAGCAGGGTGAGTGTGCGTGAGCACTGCCTGCACCAAGTGACCCTCTACCGCCAGAGAGGGAGAGACAAAGTGCGGCACAAAGAACGAGCAAATGAAAGAGCTGGCTTGCAACTCTGATCCTTTTGGACTTTTCTTGAGCTCTAGCAACAAAAAGTGTAACTCTTGTGATGAATACAGTCCTACTGGTGTATTCCTGCCTTCCAACAATAATTTCAATTGAACCCTACAGCATGTGGAGTCCCTTTGCTTTTTAGGTCATAAAAGCAGTATGTGGAGTAGAGACTTAAAAAATGGACTTTTAAAAGACTCCAATGCCTCAATCTCTCCAAGAACTCGACTGATAAATCTCCTGTGTAAAATGATCACATTTTATAGAGAAGAATCTTTGTTAGACATTCATTAGCAATAACATGTGAGCCAATTTAGGGAATGAAATCTTTCTTCTATATAAAACCCACTGTGGTCACTAAAACTAATGACTTTTTCGGCCTACCAGCCTTTAATTCAGTAGTGAAGCACGTGAATTTCCTGTACTGCTTAGTTCTCCAACAATTTGTTTATCTTTGAAGAGTAGGTACCTTACTGCGTGAACTCAGGCACAGCCAAAAGGTTAAGTAATAATAAGAAAGTAGATCAGGGCCATAAATGTAACATTTAAAATCATGACAAAGTTCTGACTGTATTGAGGAGATCTGGAAGAAGAATGGTTAATGGACTTTCTTCTATTTCAGCTCATCTCCACATGTGAAGTGCCCTAAGCAGGACAGAACTGAAAATATGACATGAATCTAAGTGCTCTGAGGCTGATTTGAACCCATCAAAGCTGGTGCAAGAAAGAAATCCACTAACTTTAGTAGTGTTTAGAACAACTGATGCTAATTACAAAAAAGAAAAAATTAGCTGCTGTGCATTAAATAGAGGTAGAAAGAAGGAACATTTGAGGTTCATATGGGGATTTTTTGTGTGGTTTTCTTTAGATACCAAGTTTTTGAACAACAATATACAAATATGGCAGAAGTAACAAAAAACAGATCATGTTGAAAATCATAGAAAGGTATTTTTAAAATACAATGGACAATAGGAAGATTCATGCTCAACTAGGGTAAATTGTAAAGGGGAGAAAGATGCAACCGGCCTAAAAATTGTAAAACAGATTTTGTCCTAAATTTGCTAAAGCTTTATCTGTACTTCTGAGGGGATGTTAGCTGTAATGTACCTTGCCTGGAGGGAGCACTGGAGTGTTTCAGGGCTGCCTTTCAGCTTGCCAGGCTTTCCCTACCATTTAAAGGAGAAGATGGACACTGCCTGTGTACATCTTGTCCAGATGTGGAGCTAAAGCATGCACTAGTGCTTAGCAAGTGCTCTCAGGTCCTAGAGCGTGGGAAAAGACAATGGATTTCTCAGATCAGGTCTTGCAGATTTATTTTTCCTTCAGGAATACAAAACTTGAAGCCTGTTTTGTTTTTACATAGTCTCCATAAGAGTACAGGCATCTCTATAAGGCACAGTTCCTTAGTGCCTAATTTGCTTCTATTATATTCTAGGCAAATTAAGAACAAAACCATATGGGAATGCATGCAAAAGTGTCATTGACTGAGAGTCAATTTCCTGGGATTTTTTCTGAAATTTTAGTTCCCAAGTTGCTTTTAAAACACGAATTATGTTCCTTAGTCACCCAGGAACTAATGAAAATGTTCCTTTGAAATGTGATGTGGAGCTCAGACAGAGCAAGAGTGACACACAGTCCTTGGGGTATGATTGCCCAGAGAGAGTGATGGTAAAGTGCTTTCATGTTAGCTGTAACATTTTTAATGCAATTTATTAAAAAATAACATTAACAGCATTGTGCAAGGAAGCAGCAGACCTGGCTGGATGAAGAGGTTTTAAGGGTGCTAGAGAAGGTGCACAGCACACTTAGCACTTGGAAATGGTGAGACCTCAGGAGTGCTGGAGTGCATTTTGGTCCCCGAGAAAGGTTTGGTCCAACCACTTCAGAGTGGTGACATGTTTTAATGAAAGCAGTAGATATGAGTGCTGACACTCACGGTATAGTCTCCAAGTTGCCCTGGTGTGAGCAACCTCTTTTGTTGATTTCCCCAAGCTTGGAAAGCTTATGTTGAGTTTCATATTCTCTTGAAGCCAAGGTACTGTCAGCCTTGGGTGTCTCAGTAGAAGTGTCCCTTGTGGCTGTGTATTCCTATTGCTTCCTTTGCGATGACAGGAGATGCGTGGTGGAACTGAGTGGCTCCAAATTAATCCACCAAAAGGAGGCCAGGGGTGAAAACTGTTTCATAACCAGACTACTTTCTCAATCTGGCTGATGTCATGATTGTGTGGGGCTAATGCTGGCATGAAGGAAGGAGCCAACCTTTATACAGGGAATGTGCACCTCCACCATGCTAAATCTGTTACGGAGCTGCAGCGTAACTAAGACCCAGCAGATGAATTTTGGTATATTTTTCTCTGTTACAGCACAAAGACTTTTAATTTACCCACATATTATGGCTTCATCATTAATAAGGAGTAAAGTAAGTAACGAGACAATGTGTACGAAATGAACAATTTCGTACCATAGCAAGTTGTCTGGCGAATTCTTTCATGAATGCTCTCTGTGTGATATTTCTATAGTATAATAGATTCTGGCTGTTCACTCTAATAATTCGGAGCTTCAGGGTAAGATTTTATTTCTCTTTTGAAAGTAATATAATCAGTGGTGCTAGCACAAAATTCCCTGTGTGTTTTTGTGCATCCTTAACACTTCTTGGGATGAAAGTAAAACTTATATTATTTAGAACAGTTCAAAGAACTAAGTTCCTTCTGTAATGGTGGTTCCTGCTAGAATTCCTTATGAAAAAACATTCACCAAGCGAACAGTACTACAAAGCATCGTAGGTATTCTATGTTTGCAGAAGGAATGGATCCAAAAAGCTTTAGAAAATGTTAGTTTCTTTGCACAAAAGGCGTATTTTAAAAGTCACCCGAGGACAATGTGGATATTTGTCTATCCAGGAATTTTATTTATATGGTATCTGTGTGAACAAAGCTCCTGGAGATGAGGGCAAAGGGTTTTTGGCAAAGCATGAGGTAGCTTAGGACAATAATGATGCAGGCACCAGCACGTGTTCTGACTGAATTTTGTCTTTGCTTGTTAGTTCAGATTCACTGCTCTGTTGAGAGGATCACAGATCTTCCCTGCCCTCCCTTCCTTTCCTGTTCTTGTCAGGGGGAGAGGACCACTCCTGCTGCATCCATTCAACTCCCAAGCTCACAATCATTTTCGTGATTTCCTGTGAAACTCTCATTTTTTTTATTTTCACAGGAAAGTTTATCGAATCCTCTCCCTGCAGATCTGTGCCTGTGGCAAGCCAGACTGTGCAGTTGGAGAACTTGCTCACTTTCCAAGACACAGGGAGGAATGAGTTTCTCATCTGCTGGCACAAGTGTGTAGCTACTAAGTGGTTCTCAATATTATAGGGTCTGAGTTTTCCCTTCTAATTACACAAAGTTTCCCATGCAAGAAGAATAACTTCAAAACCAGAATGTGGTCATCTGTTCCAGACACATCCTTCCACTGTCTTCCCACAGTTGTTTCAATGTCTCTAGTGGCAACTATCCTATTTGCTTCAAGACTGAGAAGAGCTTTCCTGCTGCCTCCTGGGCAGCAAGGACCTTTCCTTATGCTTGAACAGGCAGAGCTCCTTCCCTTCCTCTCCTCACTACTGCACTCAGCTATTCGTGCATGTGTCCCCAAGGTCTACACAGGACTTAGCTGGGGAAAACTAAGGTCAGCCTGGAATCACTGTTGCATTTTAGTATGGTTGCTGTCCTGGTAATCAGATTTCTTTGTAAGAATATGCAAATGTTCAAAACCCAGAGTAAGTTCTATGCTTATTTTTTTCTTCTAACCAATTTTATCAAGGATGGTAAGCTTTTATTAGCTATTTTAAAGGACTATGAGTTCATGAATATGTAGTAACTCATCACCTTATGATTTTTATCCATTAATACAAACTTTATTTTAGATGCTTGCAGGAATTACAGGTTCACAGGATTTAAATTAGATCTTCCTATGTCTGAAAAAGAGATTGAGCATCAAGGCCTGCTAGTATGAGGATTTATTAGTAAACAAAACAATCTTTGTGATAAATCATGCCTGTGCAAAATATGTTTATCTGTTTCAATAGTCATAAAACTACCAGTAGAAATTCTACCATCACCTACCACATTCACATGACCCCGTAAAACAAACATATGTAAGTACTTAACAGATGGACAAGTGAACCTTGGGGTGAATGTATTTAAAAAACCAGAGCAATCACTGTGCTTTTCAGCAGAAATTATATTAACATCTAAGGACCAGGTAAGAAATATTTCAGTTACCTGGAAACAGAGGCTCAGTTTGTATCAAAATCAGATTAGGTCTTCAGCCTTGTTGCACAGATAATATCTGATTTGTGTCACTTGCCATGCGATTTTTAGATGGCATGGATCTGTTGTTGGATGAATTTTTTTTCTTTGTCTTAAACCAGTAATAGCTTTGCTATAATTTTTTTCACCCTTTGTGCACTGAGGTCCTACAGTAGTTTGAGAGCTGAGGTTGGCCTGATGCCCTTGAGGAGTACTTTTTGCTACCCAGCTGTGCAAAATGCCATGTGTTGGTTCTCTTCATTGCTCTGCAATGATTACTGCATTGCAGCAGACTCCTATCAGTTCACTATGAAGCCTATTGTAAGTGTCTTTTTGATGGCCTGAAAGAGTCCATAGAACATTGTTAAAAGCTGAAGAGACCAACAGGGAAAGCTAAATTAATGGCCAAAACAGACTTCTAATCTAACTATTTCAGATGAGGGATTTTGGTTTTGGAGTCTGCCTTAGCAAATTTTGTATCATAATCTGGTATGAATTGCTTTACAGAAAAAAAAAATATGATTGATAACTATTAATTCGCCTCTCTAGTTTGGCTTGTCTTTGGATCCTTGCCTTTGCATCCTTCTTGTGTGAAGAAATGCATTGAGATCCTCTTCAACAGTGTATTTCTTTTGCAGCAGTATAAATCATAAAAGGAACAACAATTGAGAAATTAAGCTTTCATATAAGGACCAAATTGTGTTTGCACCACTAAGACTTTGTTGAACCTCCATCAGGATGAAAAGTGCTCTGCTCGTCCTGCTCCCAGCTCCTCAGTGGCTTGGGGTAGTTTTCCAGTCTGGTGCTTTTACCATTGCATTTCAGGGCTAACAGCAGGCATCATCATTTGTAAGAGGTTGTGGTGTAAGTGTGTCAGTAATTTCCCCCATTTTACTTGGACTAAGAAGCTTATGAAGATGGTAACTTTTAATTCTCCCTGTCAGAAGCAAGCAGATAGATATTCTCAAAAATAGTCTTTGTCTGTAAGGTTTTTGCCTAATTTCTAAGGAATGAGATAGATAAGGTTAATCTTCTCCTCTACAGTTCAGGACTTTTCCTTCAAAAGACTGCGGCAAACAAGTATTTTGAGGTTTGGAAAATTTGTAAGCCAAATACACCCATAAGTTAGGAAGATATGTATGATTTTTTTGCCAGTAGACACCTCTAAGTAAATGATACATAACATAAACTGGACATCAGTTACTATCTGAAAATTATTCTGATGTTTATGGGAGTCATTTAGTTTTCCGTGACTTAGATTTTCCTTGTAAAGGTGATTTGAGGATGTCAAATGCAGATTGTTATTACTATGAGTATCTTTTAGTCCAGATTGGGACAGATGAGCTTTCAATAAACTCTTCCAGTTTTACATCAGTTTACAATTCTGTGACTGAAATAATAATTTTCCAGCATGTATAAAGTTCTGTAAATTTGATTCAGAGGTCATTAAGGTCAATGGTGAGACCACCTGTGCCAACTTCCAAGTCCCCTGGGAAGTATCTTGTGCCTTAATTGACTGCAGCAATATTGGAATCACAAGGTGAAACAGTGAATGGTGCTCTACAATGCTGAGAAGCTCTTTGCTGCTATTCCGGAAGATCAGGTTTCCTCACATTGATGCCCTGGCACGGACCTTTGGAGGTCACCTTGCTATAATATTATGATTACATTTCCAGATCATTCCCTTTCCGAAAGACTTTTGTTCCCTAGAAGGTGCCACCTGAATAAAGTCATATTAAAAGACAAGAAAAGCCACCAGCAGCAAAAATTATTCTCTGCAGATTTAGTAACTGCTACAACATCTTCTTTCCTCTCTATTCTATTTCATTGACATTGGCAATAAAAAATAATCACTTAGAGACAATGCCCTTGCAGGCTGGCAGTAAGTCTAAATGGCAACAGCTAAAAGACCCAGAGAACATTTAAGCTACATCTATTATTGCTTTGGTTTTTCAAAAAATGCCAGAAATAAAGTCTATTTCACTCAACATTTGTGTATGCTCGGTGGGGATGGGAGGAGACAGAAGATACTAGGATATTCTTTTTCCTATTATCACTAGTTGCTAGATGGTGTGATGCTGTATATAGAGTGTAGCAGACATTGAGTTTGTGCTTAGAAAAAGAGAAAGATCTAAAATCAGACAAAACTTTATTTTAGTACAACTACTGCACTTTTGGTAAAGTCCTTGCTGTGACCTTCCCAAAGACAATGGTCTATCTTCATCCTGGAAGCTGAAGAGGAGTACTGAGGCGTCATGGCATTACTTCCCATGACATTCCACCCACCCTTCTCTCCATCCAAAAAATTGGTTTCATATTTTTCTTTCCTTCAGGTTTCCTAGCACCTTTCTTTATGTACAGAAACACTGCACAAAAAGTAGTCTATCTATTGAGACTACACATTGTGGCAGATCCCTTAGGAGAGCTGCAGCTGGGTTGACAGTTTTGTCTCATCACTGCTCTGAAGAGTGGTTTTGTTTGTGAATTCAGAGAAAGACTCAAATAATGACCAAACAGAACTGCATTTTGTAAACAATATAAGCTACTGGTAACTGCATAGTTGGCCCGTTTTCTGCTGCCTGTCCATGTTTGTGTTGACTTAATGATAGATATTCTTCTGTATGGAAAGGTAAAAAAATCTCCAGAAAAATCTGGGCTTTAGGATGGGTCATCCACTTTAGTACAGCGGTGAGTGTCCCCGCCTCTCATGCGGGAGACCAGGGTTCAATTCCTGCCAGGGAGAAGGTGGTGCTGTTTAAGAGTTGGGTTGGACTAGATGATCCTTGTGGGTCCCTTCCAACTCAGAATAATCTGTGAATCCTGTCAGATTTACAAGCTGAGTTTCTTTATAGTGAATATATATATACATATATATAAAACAGTTGCTGATTCTGGCATCTGAGTTGTGCCTCTAACACCTGCCTGGAGCATGTGAGGACCAGAGGTTTCTAGGACAGATGGAGCTGCAGTACGGTGGGAAGAGGAAGACTCAGCCTGTTCAGGTCCCCCCTGGACTCCCACTCTCATGTTCCTGATCTGTGGGCACAGGGGTCGCCCTCAACAAGTCTGACTTCAAGGCTGGAGATGAGAAGGGGAGGAAGGGGAGTCAGCCTGCTGAATGCCAGACATATTTCTACACACGCACACACACACATACACACACACATATTTACACACATGCACATACACAAACACACTCTCGCTCTCTCTCTCTTTCTCTCTCACACTCACACACATGTAATGTAATCTGTATAGCTACAAACTTGTTTCTGATTATCTATCTGTAAATAATGAAGGATGAACTTGTCCTGAGTCCCTCACTCCATCTACAAAACTCTTCTTCCATCTTCTTCCATCTTCTGTGTTAGAAATACAGAATACCAAATTCAGTGCAGCACTCTGTGTATCTGACTTTCAACACTGCTCAGAAAACCCTAAGGCCAGGACTGAAACAAGAGCTGAAATCCAAACAATGTGTGACTGAACACAAAACAAATCATGCCTTTGCAGGAATATGTTGTGACAGCTCTGCCTTCTCCCATAACTGCTAGTCAATTTTCCCTCTTATATTTAAATAGCATACTATACATATTGAACCAATAATCGGGCACAATGGAAAATGCATAGTGAAGCTAAAAAATGCTGAGATGCAAAATCTTCTAAAACCTTTCTGCAGGCGCTTGGTGATTTTCTTTTTCTCTCTCCCTCCCCTCCTTCTCTCTTTAAAGAAAGGGTGGGCTAGGGTTTGCTTCTATAAAGATAAGAAGAAGACTAGCCAATTCAAAAGAGAGTGGATTTTGCAGTAAACTTAGGAATGCCTATCATATTTGGGCAGCATTTGCATGTATGTTAGGTGAAAACCTTGAGCTGCTAAGGACCCTTCGCAATAAAGTTAAAAACCATCCCTCCCCACGCAGAGAAAATGTGTGATAAAGCAGCATGATCCTGCAGCATTGTCCCCTCCCCTCTTCTGCTGCCCTCTCCCATCCCTGCTTGTGGAGACCACTTTGGGGTGGCAAAGACCAGTGTCCAGGTAGGTCATGCACCTCTTCCTAAAGGAGATGGTGCCCGCTGTGTGAGCTACAGGTAGAGAGGCACTTGCCTGAGTCTGCCTCTTCAAATAGGGTCCTCAGTGAGCAAGTCCTGGTATTAGAATGGGTTGGCCATGGCCTGCACTCCACCTCCATGCCTTGTCAGGTCTCCTGCTGTCCTTTTCTGCAAAAGCAGCTTCAGGGTGGTCTCAGCACTGCAGGTCCAGCCGCAGAGATGGGAGGGCAGATGAGGCCTTTCACCCTCGAGCCATTTCTCTTGGCTCATAGCAACCTGCTCGCAGAGATCCTTCCCTCCTGGGGACCTACACAGGCCTTTTTTGGGCTCAGATGTTTATGGTGGGCACCCCAAACTAACAGCCATATGCCACCCTACTGAGGAATCACTGCTAAAACAGAGAGAGATAAGGAAAGAACACGACGAAGATGTAGTGAGCAGCTCCAACTTGCCTTATTTCTCCCCTTTGAAAACATTCTTTCTTTTCCAATTTTGGGTGGTTTTTAAGATACTCATTAATCTGGAAAACAAGAACAACTTCCAGATCATTAGTGCCATGGTGAATTGAAACACTAGCCAGGCTGGACTAACAGTGCCAGGGTCATACGAAATACCAGTCAGTGCAGGATATTTAGTGCCAGGGTGATTTGAGAAAACAGCTTGTCCAAGATATGAACGCCAAAATAATTGGAAATACCTCCTCTCAAGTTGATACATAAATCAGCAAACTGTTTCAATTTTACAAAGTATGTGTGATTATCTTTGGCTAGGTGAAGGAGCAGTGCAGGCACTGAGCAGGGAACTGCTGATAGTTTTAGAGTCTCCAAGTGCTCTATTTCCTTATTCTTATGGCATTATGGGTAAAAATCCATTACAGGAGATCACAAAAGTGAGGTTGCCAATCCCTGAAAGCTGCATACTGTGTGCTCTGATATCCTTTGAGGAGTAGGGAATTTCTACAGATTCCAGAGACCTGTCAGTATGGGAAGCAGAAACATAATCTAGCGCTTATGTCCTACAGATGATTTTGGCCTGAAGAATATTATTCAGCATTCTCCCCTGGAGCTCCATAAAGCTCGTTCTAGCTTCCCTAAGTATCTTACTGTCCAGCCACTGTTCTGGCCTGTCACCTTGCCCTGGAGTGTCACCCTGTCTGAAAAATCAATTTATGTAGCTCTATACCAATGGGAGAAGGGATTCAGAGTATATGACCAGCTCAGAATACATGGCATCCTCTTCCCCACACCTAACCCGCACACACTCAGAAGGTTTCTGCTTTTCTAGGGGAAATTATGTTGATATCCATGGCTTCTCGGCTGCGCAGTCCAGACACCCCAAGTGGATAAATGCTGGTGAGCAACCAGATTATTGTACTTGGTTATAACATAGTGGTAAAGGTGACTGAATAGGGAGAAAAATAGTTACTGGGCAGGATCGTGTTTCTGAGATGAGATAAGAATGAATCTGAACCCTTCACTGAGTTGTCAATCACGTGTTCCTTTAGTTAGATTTGAGAATATAACATTAATTTTTCTAATGTTTCTAAAAGTCTTGTGAGGTTTCTAGTTCCATAACAAATAGCCATGAGATTAAAAAAAAAGCATAAATGCCTCGTTGACTAATTTTTCTATGAAGTTTGCTCAAAGAAAGCAACACAACTGCACTACGAGTTGTCCTCTTTCGATTTCAGTCTTGCCTTTTGCAGGTTGAAAGAATACAGAAAAAAATTGGCTACAAGTACTGACACACCTGAAGTTGAGTCATCATAATCTTTGAAAAGCTTTGCGAAAAGGAGCCTGAATTCATCCCAGAGGTTCATAAGACATCTTAATGTTGCATAGAAGAGTCCAGAACTCTTAAAATGGGAAATGTGGAAGAACTGACATGCCACAAATGTGACAGAAATGGGACCAGTAACTGTGGGGGATGTGAGTGGGAATGAATAGATCATTAAATAAGCTTTCAGCAGTAGCAATGATGGTAGCTTCTCTCTCGCACAACACTTTGAAATCTATCAGAGGTGATTTGAGGAAAATCGGTAATCAGGACTCAAGGGTGCTTGCAAGCTTTAGAAAGATTTATTTTTTGCACTCAGAAACAAGGGAAAAACATCTTTGGACCAGCAAAGTGTTCCTGCAGCCTCCCAAGTGCCAAAAGGTGTTGCTTAAGTGCAATTCCTTAATACATATGCATAAACACCTAGTGAGTACTCATCCCATCACCATTACATCACAGAATTATACTTTGCTTTAAGCCTCTGACCAATCAGCTCTGCTTCCATACTGGTGTTTGCATTCCTACCCTAATGGAATTCTTGCTATCTTTCTTTTTTCACTCTCTATTTTGACTAAAACCCTGTTCTGTTTATAGTTCTGTGCTGAGAGCTTAGAAAATTGGCTGAGGATATTCAGCTTTAAGTTTTAGCTCCCCTCTCCATAGCCTAACCAAAGCCCTTAAAACATACTAATGTTCTAAATCCAAATTTTCTACCTATCTCTTTTGCATCAGACCCTGCTTACTTGCTCGAGATCTCTCCAGAACTTCCTTTAATTCTCGATTTTCTATCTTAATTGACACCTTTTCCACTGTCCATATCCCTCTCTTGTGTGTATACACATATACGTAAAACACTGTGCCCCAAAGCAAACTAGAATTCCTGAAACTATGATCCCTGCTATAACTAAAAAAAAAACATTTTAACCAAACCAAATCAGGTAACCAAACTGTAAGCTTGTCCCAGAGCTCCCCAAAGCTCCCAGATGTGCTACCTTGATGCAGAACTTCAGCCTTATCTTGAATGCTTTGCAAACCAGCATTAATTAGTTAATCCTGACCAATATAGGTGTAACATTTAGGTAATAGGGGATAGGTTGGACTTGATGATCTCTAAGGTCTTTTCCAACCTTACTGATTCTGTGATTCTGTGATTCTGTGATTTAGGGCCCACTGCACAGATATCATGTAACCGGTTAACACTTCATTTCCCAGCTCTGCAGATGTCCCTGATTGTACCATATAAGGTCTTCCACACAGAATTTCAAAGGGGCTTAACCCTTCTTTAGCCCGAGGTTTCTTTTGAATTCTTAAAAGAGCCTGTTGTGGTTTAGAGTGAGATTTTCGCCCTTCCCACCAATTCCAATCAAATTGATTTCTCTTCTCAAAGGGAAGTGAAGAAGAATTATTTTAACTGAAATACACAGATTTATAACTAAAAATCCTCCTCCAGGGACTTAAGGAATAGCAAGGAAAAAAACCCTGCTGTTGTCAGTCTGACACTGTCCGATATTCTTCCTCCCCCAGATTTGGGTGGGGAGGGCAAGGGCGGGCCGAAACCTTGTTCCTGGGTAGATGTGGAGCCATCCGATGCAGGCAGATGAGATTCTCTGTTTCAGTTCGGACAGCTCAGATGTGTGTATGGGAGATAGGTACAGCTCCTCAGCATCCCAAAGGAAAAAAACCTGGAAAACAAGAAGCAGCTGCCGATCTGCTGAGCCTGCCACTGTCCCCCGGAAACGCCTCCTCCTCCTATCGAAATAATTCAGATTCCTTTCTGGGATTTACCATCGNCCAATCAAATTGATTTCTCTTCTCAAAGGGAAGTGAAGAAGAATTATTTTAACTGAAATACACAGATTTATAACTAAAAATCCTCCTCCAGGGACTTAAGGAATAGCAAGGAAAAAAACCCTGCTGTTGTCAGTCTGACACTGTCCGATATTCTTCCTCCCCCAGATTCGGGTGGGGAGGGCAAGGGCGGGCCGAAACCTTGTTCCTGGGTAGATGTGGAGCCATCCGATGCAGGCAGATGAGATTCTCTGTTTCAGTTCGGACAGCTCAGATGTGTGTATGGGAGATAGGTACAGCTCCTCAGCATCCCAAAGGAAAAAAACCTGGAAAACAAGAAGCAGCTGCCGATCTGCTGAGCCTGCCACTGTCCCCCGGAAACGCCTCCTCCTCCTATCGAAATAATTCAGATTCCTTTCTGGGATTTACCATCGTAGTGAGGGGAGGAAAGGGATGCTAGAGACAATGCTGTTTCAAAGCAACAACATGGAATACAAAATACTAAGATGCATGCGACAAGGATGGTGAAAGGACTGGAGGACAAGCCCTATGGGGAGCGACTATGGGAACTGGGGTTGTTCAGCCTGGAGAAGAGGAGGCTCAGAGGTGACCTCATTGCTGTTTACAACTACCTGCGGGGAGGTCACTGCCAGGTGGGTGTGGACCTCTTCTCTCAGGCTGACGACACCAGAATGAGAGGGCACGGCCTCAAGCTACGCCAGGGGAGGTTTAGACTGAATGTTAGGAAGAGGTTTTTCACAGAGAGAGTGATCGCTCACTGGAATGGGCTGCCCAGGGAGGTGGTGGAGTCGCTGTCCCTGGAGGTGTTTAAGAGAAGACTCAATGAGGAGCTTAGTGACAGCATCTAGCTGGGGGGTGTTGGGCTGGATGGTCCTGTGGGTCCCTCCTGGCTTGGAGTGGCCTGTGCGCCTGTGAGGGAACTAGGTTTATGTTCACCACTCTGGGGTGTGCGTTCGGTCTCTGTACGGGTGTTAGATGGTGAGTTGGACTAGATGATCCTTGTGGGTCCCTTCCAACTCATAGTATTCTGTGATTCTGTGATTTACCACATATATCATAATGCTAACCTAAGACAGAACCAAAGCCAATGCCTGAGGCCAGGGTAATCCTGCCCTTTGGCCTAACTTTACAGTCTCTGGTTTGAGGAGGTGGTTCATCTTTTCCACTTGACCACAAGCTTGTGGCCTGTACACTGTGTGCAGCTGCAAGTCTATGCCTAGTACTTAGCACACCTGCTGAATCACCATTGCTGTAAAATGAGGTCTTCTATCTGAGGACATTACAGCAGGCCACTCAAATTGCTGAATGATTTCATGTAAAAAAATCTTTGTTACTTCCCTTGTCTTGTTGATTCTACAAGGAATTGCCTCTGACCAGCCAGTGAAGGTACCAGTTAGGACCAATAGGTACCGATAACCCATTTTTCTTGCTAATTCTGAGAAATCAACCTCCCAGTGCTGTCCTGGATAGTTTCCTTTCCCTATTTGCCCTAGAACTATTTTCTGGGTCGAGGATGGTTCTGTAAACAGATTTCATATTGTTGTGTTACTTGTTTGATGGTGGTGTACATACTCAGTGCAACTATATAGCGACTCAGGAGCCTATGCAAAGCCTCTATTCCCCAGCGAGTCTTTCTGTGTTCTGCCATAATTAATGCCCATAGCAAGGTGGAAGGAACTATAAGCTTACCTTGTGGTAAGCTTTCTGTCTCCAAATCAGAGGTGCTCATAACGTGGTCATGTAACTGACTGATACCTAAGCTGTATAAGTCCCATCACACAGACATATCAGGCAGCTCCCTCACATTAAAGGAAGCCACACCAATCAAGAGCTGAGTAACTGGTGTGTCCTGTGCGACCAAAACTTAACCTCTCCTCAGTTTTCATCAGTGATACAGTGCTAGACAGAGTTGCTGGGCAGCTTTGGGGTGACTGTGGGTTCACTGTTGACACAAGAGATCCCATAGTATTTCAAAAGTATTATCATGCACTATATATTTAACTGCAATTATCTTACTGAAGTGTATATGCTATATTTTGCTGGACATTATTCTTGCTACTGTCTTGGTGCCTGAATTTATCAAGGTCATTTATATTTGGTGGTCCTTCCATTTATGACCACGGAACTTGGGTTGACAAAAACACGTCAAACAGAGGTTCCCTGAAATCAAAACTCCCCACTGCAAAAATAACAGCTGAGGCAAGTGGTGCTCCAGCAGAGTCTTTCAGGAAAAAGTAAGTCCAGAACGCCATGTGTCTGCTCAGAAAGCACGAACTGTGTACCCTGCAGAAGAAATTACATCCCCACCCTAGGACAAACATCCGCATACATGGATCCACATGCGTGCAAATGTCCACTTCCTCTCAGAAATGCACTTGAGACGTTCATAATTTTGTCTTTTTTTTCATACTTGCAAACCTTCCTGACAGGCTGAACATGCATAGTCCATAATCTATAGAGTGAAGATCCAATGCAAGATCAGATAGAGGTAAGTACTAAGAATACCCAAAGCCAGCAAATTAAGATCAAATAAGATTCTCCTCCTGTGTCTTTTGCAGGACACAAACCAGGGATTTTCCAAGTATTGTCTAACATGAAGCTCAGAGAAACCAGTACATTTCCTGTAGGATTCATGGGAATTTTCTAAGACTACAGGGTCAGTTACCAGGAGGTGACTGAATGAAGATGGCAGAAAGAAATCATTAGAAAACAAAACCATCAGTGCTCTTGTTTTGTGTTTCATGTAGCTAATTTTCCTGAGGCTTTTTAGGGGAATAAAATTAGTTGTAGTTTGCATTATTTAAGATAACGTGGACAGATCTGGCCCAGGTTGAAGCGTTATAGAGCCTTACAAATGTTAACAAACCTGGATCATATTTTTACATCTCCTGAGACGTTTTTCATCTTATAGTTAGACACCTACCAATTGTTGACACAAGTGAAAACAGCACAAAGTATTCTGTCTGCTGCAAAAGAAATCAATAGACAGTATTTTAGTCTACAATACTGAAAATAAAATATATATTTCAAGGAATAAATTCCAAACATGTACTGAAGGGCAGAATCTGGCCCTCAGATTGAAGAGAATTTCAGACTTAACTGAGACAAATCCCTGCAGCAAAGAACAGAATAGCAAGCAGGGTCTGTGGAAAAGAAAGTGGAGATACTTTTCCTTACCTTTCTGTGCATAGAATAGGCTTCTTACAACTTCTTTGGAATTATAACGCCTACCCACAAAGGACCAAAATTTCTGCAGTCCTCGACTGTGTCTTTATTCAGGTCTCATTACACAACACCTACCAAAGCCTCCTGAAAGTGCAGGTTAAATCACGTCTGAAGGAGTTGTCTCTCTGTAAGTGAGCTCGTCTTGTTAAGAACATAATGGAGTCAGAGAACATTCATTTCAGAAGTGAATGTGTCTTACTATCTGATTTATTTTTTGAGTGAGGAAAACAGATTTTGCTTTTGCAACCCCCTTTAATTTCATATGGGAAGCCACCTTTAAGACTCATCATTTGGCAACATGCTCTGTCATTCCCCTGGCTCTTTTTCCACATCCATTGCTAGTGGCTTGGTGTGTTCTTTATCCCTTGGGCCAGCTCATTAGCTGGATGCATGGCTGCTCACGTCTATCATCAGAGCCTGCTAACAAATCCTGTAGGACTACTCCAGGCCCAATAAGAGATATATTTGTTTTGTGGTTTGTGTTTTGCAGAAAACACCATGTACTTCACAAAGCCCAAAGTATAGGAGCTTTTTTTAAAAAAAAAAAGAGAAGCGGCAATTTTCATACAGTGCTAAATAAAATAAATTACAGGCCCCAAATGATCTAATAATTCCTAAGGCAGAGTTCAGATGCAGTAATTAATTATCCCAACATGGAATTCATAATGATCAACTATTAATATGTGCATGGGGGACTGGATGTCTCAGGATTTGGTAATGGGATACGGAGACTTTCACCTCTAGGTTGCTGATTTGAATCTGACCCAGATCTCTAGTGACTTCTGAAAGCTGCAAGCATGTGCTGTTTGTTCAGTAGTGTATATTAAAATGAAATTATCTAAGCTGCTTCCTAGCAGTCTTGTGTCCATACCACTGGTGTCAGAGTACAAATAACCTTCCCTTTGATCGCTTTAGCCGGGAGGTCAGGGGCTCTGCAGGTAACAGGAGTGGCTACCAGAAAATATGTATTGCTGAGGGGGCATCATTGTGTGGGAAGCATCACCTACGTATACTATGGAGGAGATAAAGCATGGAAGTCTGTGCCATGACTCTTTTTGGATACACTTGTCCTTGGTTGCATCAGGCACTACGGAGATTACAGCAAAGCCCCAGGTGTTCCCCAGATGCAAGGAGCAGCTTCCCTTCCTGCCCACATGCCTTAGGAGGGAAGGGGACCTCAGTCTCTCAGTCTGGGGTTTACCTCGAGTCATAAATCCAAAGAGGAACAGAATAAACCTGTCCCTCAGAGGAAGGGAAGCTGAAGAGGGACAGAGGCTCAGGCTTATAGACTGTGGTGGAATCACATCTTTTTGCATTAAAACCTTAACTAAACTTTGGTCAAGGATGATGAGTCAAATTTGCGCCAATCTTAATATTTGCTCAACTCCCAGCAGTGGAAAAACCTAAAAAACCTGCATAGCTATATTATAAGGGGCATAGCAATTGTCCTCAGGAACAAATAATAGCAAGGCAAATGCAGGAGTGTGCATGCTTGGGAAAGTGGTTAGCACTGAAATGACAAGGTAAGGAACACCTTTTCCATATCCACCTTATTCAATTTTATGAATTATATTCTGTGCTACCCGTTATTCTTTTGTCAAGAAGCGGAGTCCTAGAAGCTGCTAAATAACTTCCACTTCATTGAATGCTTGTAAATAAGTTGACAGAGAGTGGGAATGCTGCAGGAAAACAGTGCTGCAATCAGCAGAACACGTGAAAATCTGCACCCTCCCGAAACCAGCGTATCAAAGAACATCTGTTTTAAAAACAAACAGTGAAAAGTATTTAAACCAATTTAAGTAGAAATTTTAATCCAAGCCCCATTCTTGGAAGAAACTACCTAATTTCTGAGAAATAGGAACTCAGGGCCAGTTCAGTAATGGATATTGGTCTTTTCCAGATTTCAGTAGACTTTGTAACTGCCATTAATTCCATCTGAGCACTGTACTGAGAATTTAGCTACTCTTTGTGAACCTTACTGAATGTTTCTGAAACAAAAATATGCACCATATATTTCCCTGTAATAATTTTAGCCATAGCTTAGCACTTTAGGTGTAACTGGGTTATTCTTTGTTAATGGTATTTCTAAGTTTGATGCAAGCATCCTTAGAGATGAAAATAAAAATTAGTGGTAGGTGGTAGCTTATAGAAAAAAAAATTACAGGAAACAGTAAAAATGGACAAGACTACAATTATTTCCAGTTACTTGCCAAAATATTCTAGATCCGAAAATCAGTATGTTAAAAATTATACAGAAAAAAATGCAAGTACATTATGAACAGAAAATATTTTAAATTTAATATTCATTTAAATTGAAAACAAAATCAACTGAGCAGTGATTATTGCTAATTAGGTCTTTCTGTCCAGTCACAAGAGAATAAAACCTTTTCTGAAATCCACATAATTTTTCCATTTCTACCAATACAAATATCAGAGGATATGTTGCTCTGTGCACTAATACAGGCTTCTGGATTCCTGCAGAAAGTAATCTGGATCCATCTTTTCTTTATCCAGTGAGAAAATATGCATATGTTTCTTGTCAATTTTTAGAGTTCCTCTGCCTTTTTTCAATTATATTTTGAGTGGATAGTAGTAAAACATGTCCCTTTTATAGACTTTTTCGTTGGTAAAGGACTCACATGTGATAAACTTTTGTAAATGCAGCCACATCTTTAGTGGTATAGGACAGATTTTTAGCTCAATGTTGCACTGTCTGGCATTGTATCACTGAAAGTGAAGGGGAGGATAGGAAAGTGGAAAACTAGTTCTGGAAAGAATTTGAATAATCAGAATGTAATTTACTCAGCTGGAATGAGAAATGAGGCCAACAGCTTGTCCTTGTGGAAAAGATAATGGGATCCTTAACAGCTACATGGTTTCAGGAGGGTTTTGTATTCAAGTGGAAGCATCTTTCTTTAGGATCTTTCAAAAGGAAATCATGCTGATGTAGCATCGACAGGTATGTCTAAGGCAACACCAGTAGTGGGGTAGACAAGACAACAGAGTAGGTCTTATCCCCTTCTCCTTTCTGTGACTCAGGAGTCTTAGCTTTTTATTTCTCGGAAAGATCACACCCACAATAGTGTGGTACATCTTGTGGCTTTATATTGATCATGAAGACTTCTGCTTCTGGAAGGAGTTGCAGGAGCAGGAATCAGACGACTTGCCTTACTTTTTAAGCCTTAATAAGGCCATAAACTTAAAGACAATAAGAATTGAGTTTGGTGCCCCTATGTTAGATTACATCTCAAGATTTCTTGGGCTTTGCTTGGTGCTCTCACGTTTATTCTTTTTCCCTTTTGTGTAAAGAAAGCACATCACTTCCTCCACATCTTTCTCTTGTGTTGCTATAATGAATTCCTTGCTATTCCCTCAGGGGGCTGACTCACACTCTTGTATTTGAAGTGAAGTAAACTGGAATTTGTATCTTTGTGAGGGTCAGTCACAGTGCATAAGAACAGGAAAGAAGGGTCAGAATGGTAATGCAGATCAGGGATATGCCCGCAGTACAAATGTAAATGCTGACCAACAGAATATTTCAAGGCTGTCAGCCTGCCATAGCATTTGTTGGGCTGGGTAATGTGGTGCTGGCTGATGCCCATTTAAAAAGTTCCAATCAGCTAGTGGGAAGCTTGCCCATACAGCAGAAAACTCTGAACATCTTTCAGAGAAGGAGGGGGAGACCTATTAAAAAATAACCACACTAAACACCCCAAACAACAACAACAAAAACTCCTAAAGAAAACAAACAGAAATTCTCCTCACACAAACCAAAAAAACAAACTAACTTTGCTTCCTATCTCCTGGAAAAATCCTTCTTTTCTCTCATGTTTCTTAATCCACAGCAGAAATGACTGGTGTTTATAGTGGCCTTGGAGATGGAGAAGCGAGAGAAGAGCCTTGTGTTGCAGTCACTTTTCATGGAATCACAGGATGCCTTGAGTTGAAGGGGACATTAAAGATCATCAAGTTTCAACTCCCCTGCCATGGGTAGGGACACATCCCACTAGACCAGGCTGCTCAAAGCCCCATCCAATCTGATCTTGAACACTCCCAGGAATGGTACATCTACAACTTCTCCAGAGAACTAGTTCCAGTTCCACCACCCTCAGAGTTAAAGAATTTCTTCCTAATATTCAATCTAAATCTGCTCTTTTTCAGTTTAAACCCATTTTGTCTTGCATGTTTCCAGTGCAGGATTACTCTCTATAAAAGCTTTCCTCAGTCATTGAGTGAGTTCAGAAATCACGGAAAGTTTCTGCCCCTTCTTCTCTTTTTGGCTCATCAAGGGCTGAGCAATCTAGTGATCCTGGTTCAGCTTTGTTCTGGATTCTGAGCAAAAGTCATGGAGAGATGAGGAGCTGATGGCAGGTTCCAATTTCAATAATTAATTTGCAAATCATACAAAATGGCTTAGTGCCTAATTGAATAGTCTGGCCTTGTGTTTTGAGTAGCTGTGAAAGATCAAATTTTTAAAATAATCATCTAAATACCATCTCTCTTTTTTTCTCTGCTTGAGTTCTCAATGTCATTTAGCAAGTGGTCTTTGAAACAGGAGTTGTAGAAAACAATGCTTTTTACACTGCAAAACAATATCCTCTGTTGTGGCACTTCAGCAGCTGAAAGAAAAAATTGGAAGGAAAAAGAGAGTAAGATAATGATCAAAGTAAACATGTAGCAGCTTTTCAGAATTAGTTGGCCAGAAAAAACCATTTGAAGCTCAAGATAAAATAGTGAACCTAAATGAAAGGAAAACCAACAGAATCCAGTATAGCCAACAAATAAACAAGAGATCAGCAGCAGGAGACAGGAGGAGAAGGAAAAAACCCCAGCCCTGCCCTTTGCTAACTTCAGGTTGATTTTGCTTGTGTTTATTTTCCTTTGCTCCAATGTCCCAGCTGGTGCACTTCATCACCAGATAATTCCTTCCTCATTGACATCCATTCTAGGTAGATTTCAGTCGACGCCATTACTCTGCTTAGTCATGAACACCTCCTTTGTTTCTTCGGTTTTTGGTAAAGAAATGTTTTCATGAACCATATACATCAACTCAGTTATTTTCTTTAACCCTTCCTTTATCACTTAGAGGCGCTAAAAATTATATGTTGGCACTTACTGAGCAGTAACACCAGCACCTAGCATATGCAAAGCTGTCTAAGCTTTTTCTTAGCTTGCCAAACTCAATAAAAGAAACAATATTTTCAGATCTGCCTGGCAAGCAGTCATAACGACTGATCCTGCAGCCCCAAGTACTCTCACAAGCAGGGGCTACACACAGCATGAATGCCTAAGCCTCTGAGGAGCAGCGCACAGCTTCTGCAGTCTCCAGCTGCACCTGAATTTAGTTATTGCTGCAAGATTTAAAGAGATTCTCCTGTGCTGACCTGCACAGGACCAGTATGAGTTAGTGCAGTGGAGCGAGGAGTGTTAATTTCTTGGGTGTTTTTTACACTGCCCAAATGAGTGTTTCTTCAAGATACTACTTTAACCATACAGAAAACCACAAGTCCTAACTTATTTCAGAGCGCAACAAATTCAGTGTTTCCAGAGACTGACCATCCTCTTTTGTCTTTCCTTGATGACTGTTCTTCTTCACTTGGACAGACATCTTCTAAAAAGGAGAGTTATTTCACTCATGTAAAAAGCAGGACAAGGATAAACAGACCACTACATGTTATATAAAGCTATGGGAAGAAAAGAGCATCTTAGGTAAATACCAAGCTACTTATTTTATGATTTTTAAATGTCATTCTTTTGTCCAATATTGACTTTTTTTTATATGGAAGTTGAATTATAGATCTTAGAGCACTGGGGAGCCCATGGCATCCTTGCTTTGACACAGCTGGTCGAGTTAAGAATTGAAGTCCCGGTAATTAGTTATGAGCTTCTCTGTACTAGAAAGCCAGGCCAGGATGAGAAAACTTCATGAGGTTACTCCTCCCTTCAAGCAAAGCCAAAGCTGCTGGAATAGAGTCCTCTGAAGGAGTACCTATGGAATCCCCACTTTATTGCTGCATAGATATTTCCTTGGGCACACTAATGCACTGCGTGGTCTTTCACTGCTCTGATTTTTCTCTCTGAGAACTTTTCTTGGAGCATCTGTATGCATAATGGAAAGTTAGAGCCTGAATCTAAACCTCAGAGACTGTTTGTTGGGACAAAAGCCCTGGGGTGATGCTGAGGAATAATGATGGGGGGAAATTAGAGACAAAAAAACAGATGACAGAGGAGAATTCACTGCAGAAATTTGGACAAAAGAAATTAAAAAGCGAAGGAAGGAAGGGAAGAAAGGGGGGAAGGGGGTGAGGGGGAAAGGGGAGAAGGAAGGAAGGAAGGAAGGAAGGAAGGAAGGAAGGAAGGAAGGAAGGAATATTTCATGCTGGATAGGCAGAGCTTTAGCAGAGTAATATTCTGATTACTCTGAAAGCATGGAATTTTCTTATCTGTACCCAGTGTGGCAATTCCTAGGACAGACATATTTCTAACGTGGTTTTAATTTTATCTGGTATGTGGAAGTGGGAAATCAACATTTTACAAATAATTAAAACAGACAGTGTGATCTCTCTGAATGCTGGACAAGAACTCAGAAGATCCGGGTTTTCAGAGCCGTCGCTGTTGTAGGCAAATCCTTCTCTCTTTCTGTGCCACCAGGGGGTCATTAGGAGCTCTCAAAACACAAATAAATCATGGAAAAACAATGCATTATGCTACTCATGGAAGAGAAGGGACTGAAATCCAGATCTTCTCCTTCTTGGTCTGATATGGTTAGCTCAGGACTATGCTGGCTATTTTATTTTAAATAACCTTTAACACTAAATGAAGGTTCAATTCTGACAGGTTCGAAGAGGCACCCAGACTTTAGCTTGTTTTTCCGATATAAACTGCAATATTAATGTGTTGTGGGCATTCAACACCATGCAGGAATTCTTGTGAGGAATTCATTGTGTCTACTGTTTTTTAATCATCAAATAATGTTTGATTCACACCGAATTTTGGTCATGTTATAAAATAATTTTCAAAATGTGGGAAATAATTTATCTATGTTTATATTCAAAGAAATATAAAAAGGCAAAAAGCCAAATAATTATTTCACAAGCTTCCCTTTTGTTTCACATGCAACTGAAATACTGTCTCTGACATAACAATAAACATAACAAAAGATGAGAAAGCTGATTGAAAAGACTAGTGATATTTCTAAAATGTTGTTAATAGTAATGATATTTTCCATGTAGATGTCAAAAAATGAAATTATTGACATCTTTTGAGAAGATTTGGAGAACTGTTTATGTGAATTTATTTTTATAAGTTTGATTTCAAAATTGAAACCTTTTTTAATTTGGCTTTTTTTTAGGGTTTTTTTCTGTTTTGTTTTTTTTTTCTAATAATTGTTTTCCGTTCCATGTTCTTTCCATTTATCCTTTTTTAATTTGTTTTCTGTCTTTCTGTGGGGGAGAACAGGAAGGGGAGAAATAGAGCAAACTAACCCAAAAATGTAAAGGGCTCTCAGATGTTAATTTTCTTATTTCTGTAAAGAACAAATATATATATAATGGAGTTTTCCAGAAAACTAATAAATAATTTCAAAGAAACTGACAATTATGTGACTACTCAGTTTTCAAAATGACAGTAATTTTCTTTTATGAGATTCAAAAATATATAATGATGAAGAGAAAATATTTTAAGCATGATTTTTCACTAGAATGTCCATTTAATTAACTAGAGCTAGCATTTCCTTTAATTGGAAGTTAGGCACTGACTTAATAATTCCAAATAGTTTCAATGGAAGAAGCGAATATTCTGCAAATCTGTGCTGTATGATTTTCATAAAAAAGGTATTAGCCATACAGTGCTTATGAAATTTGAGTGCATTTTATTTTCAGCTTCACATTTCAATGTGTTTTTCTTCAGAAATAAATTAATACTTTAAGTAGGAGTTCTATTTTATTATTGTTATTATTATTTTTGCAGTTACTATTTGAAATTCTTACTTAGCCATGCGTGTACAGTGTAAGATCTTGTGCAGAGCTTCCTGTACCTAGAATAAGACAGCTATGGCATGTAAAATGCTACCCTTGAAAACTGCAACTTCTCATTATGACAGAGGCCCAGCAGGTGACAGAAGGAAAAGCCACTGGCCCATGAACTAGGAGCCCAGAGAATCATCAACCTTTGCTCCTGCCCCCGAGGAAATAAAAGGAAAAGGGTGAAGAGTGAACCTATAGGGCCCAGAATGACACTTTTCTGGACGACAGATTTATTTTATCCCTTGTCTTTGTTGCTTTGCCAGTTGCCTGTTGAAGGACAATTTTTTAGAGACTGACTGCAAATGAATGCTTCTTAAGGACACTATTTATTTCTCCACTATATGTTTCTGTGAGAGATTGTTCTTTTGTGGGGTTTTTCTTTCATTTTCTCTTCCTTTTTTCAACCTTTACTTTTGCTTGGGTTATCTTTGGGAGAAAAATGGAATGAAAAAAGGAGCAAAGCCTGCAGACATGCTGATGTGTGCTTTCACACATAAAACAGACCTCCTAGGTGTGCATGCTTCAGCTGCTGTGTCAGCATGAGGACTGGCTCTTTTCAATATCAAATTTGGAAAAGACACAAAATGTCTCTCTGCTTGCGTGGAACTCTGCTTACTGTGTGAGGTGTATAGGGGTCTAGGCTGCTCACTCAGATGACATATTCTACTCAAATAAAGCATGGGTTTTTTTGAAAACTAGTAGGATCCCATGACTGCATAGTGTATTTGAGACTGTAGATATCTTGTGGTTTGGATTTGTTTGAAAGGACTTAAATGCTTTTTATCTGCTTATCCTCTTAACTGGATAATACAGAGGCATCTGACATATCCATAACTGAGGCATTCCAGCACCCTGTTGCACCCTTAACATTTTATCAAAACCATGTCTTACCTTCCAGAAAACTTCTCCTGAGCAGCATGACATTTCTACCTTCGCTGTGTCTGGAGAATTGTGGATTTTCTCTTTTGTATGACTGTGCAACTCACAGATCTTGTGGCAATGTGCATTGTGATGTCTAAATAGAACTGACAACACTGAAAGAAACAAAAGTAACTGATCCAGCATAACATCTGCCTGCCATATTACACTTGTACTCCACATTGGATCTGCATATGTACCACATGGTTGACATGCCCCACGTGCAAAAGATTTATTCTCTATAATAAGGTCAGATCCCAGCACACACTGTTGTATGTCACGGCCAATTGTCCAGGGAGTGATGAAGCTCAGCTGAAGTCTCACCATGCTCTTGGCAAGCACTATTTGGGTGATTTCACAGGAGTGATGTGTGCCCCTGGTGTCAACACAAACCCACCGAGGAAGTTACACTAGAAATAGGAAACTGAAGGAAGAGACTGTACTCTGTGTTTACCATGAGGGTGTGAATGTGAACAATATTGACGCTCTTCGTATTCCTTTCTGCCTGTGTCCACATTGTTCTCTGGCATTTGGCGTGGCATTTTGTGTTTTGTTACATTACAGACCTCGTGTTTGCCAATTGCGCTGTTGTTATAACTCCAGCCCAGGAGCACAATAAAGGCCAATCTCTGCCTTTTTAACTGAATGCTAAACTTTGCTACAAGGTAAAATTTTTCATTCATTCATTAATGGATTTATTCCCAGAAACTGAGGGTGTGGTGCTGCTCTGATTTGGAGACAAGTGTTCAGTTGAGCTAGGAAAGGTTTCTAATTATATCCCTGTTATTCCTTCATTTCTGGAGTCAACATAGGACATAGGGTTCTTTTTCCTTTCTGTTATTAGCCATATTTGTCAAGGCTGCCAATGTAAAACTTATTCTACTGCATAAATCCACAGCTACGTTTATAATTTCATTTTTCAACTAATTACAAAGTAGGTATGAAATGTTCTGGGAAATGCCCTTTTCTGACAATCACAATCATTGTTGTAATTGAATTGAATTCAGAATACATCCCAGATTTAGTGCAGGGTTATTTTTGGTGAAATTTTCATCCAGAAAGGAGCCTGTCTATGCAACAATCTGTGTAGGGTGCCTTGAAAGTCAACACTCTTGCGCTGACAAAAGGAGTAAGGTCAGTCACTATAATGCCTTTTCATCAGGGTTTCAGCTTGCCTATTCTTGATCTCAACTTTTGGGATAGCATCTTAAGTTTAGGCACTGCATGCAGTTTTCAAGAGCATGGAGACAGTGGTTTTCAACCCATCATCCAAAGACCCTTAGGGGCTACATCTAATAGTTTTTTTTTCAAAAGGATCAAGGAAAGCAACCTGTTATCAGGAGTCCACACCTCCACCAGAATATTTTTAGGATTATTGTAGTGAAATGAGATCAGACATCAGTAGATAAACTACTTGAAATGAACTCAGAAGTATGTGGAATGCCTGCACAACAGAGGAAAGATGATGTATGTTTGACATGGCTACCTTTGCTAAATGAAAAAAAGACCTTTATCTGCATCAACTGAAGTCTCTGGGAAGCTTCCAAGTACTGTGCATCACTGAGATACTCAGACCTGAAGAGGCTTAAGCACTTATCTCAAGAGCCAGTAGAGACACAGTTATCTCTGGACAGATTTCTGTGGAGTACATGGCCTTGTTTTTGAAAGTCTATACGTTGCTGTTACTTTGGTGCAAGCTGTTATTTATATGGCTAGGTGTGGCATACCTCCAGAAACACTCCAACACAGAAGGATTTGTTTTCATTTGTGAGAGTTACTAAGTGACAGGCTGTACCATGTTTGTCCAGGCTAGTCAGATAACATCTCCAAAACTCATTAAATCTGAATGATAAACCTTGTTTGTCAAAACAAAATAATGACACAAGCAGCAGTATTTTAAAAGTATAACACTCCTTTGGCTCATGCAGAATTGGCTACCCAGTGATGGATAAGTTATCATGGCTTATCATGATTCCCCACATCGGCTGTGCCCTGTCAACTGTCTATATTAGATACAAGCTAGAGTGAAATGCTTTAGGAATAATACTGAAAATATGAAGAGGTTTCAGAAAAATCTTTGGAAGTGATGAAAAACACAGAATACACTTTATAGTGAAAGATTAAAAATGCTCAAGCTTTTTGTCTTACCAAAGAAGAGTAGAAGCAGAAAGTTTCTCACAAGCTGCTAATACTTTCTTAAGTAACAGAAACACAGTAAGAGATGGCTCTGCAGTCTCACAGATAAAGATATAACAAAAATGTAAAGAATGTCTAGAAAACAGACAAAATCAAGTTGGAAATGAGGTGAACATCTTAAACTGCATGATTAATTGGTCTCTAAACTAGTGTATTGTTTTATTTCAGTTGAATTTCCAATGCTGGATATTTTTCAAACCTAGAATGACCTTTTTTGAAAAAAACTATAATTCAGATCAGGAGCACCTCTTGATCTCAAATTAGAAATTAACACTTGTGAGTCTTTTGGTCAAAGTAATGCAGAATATCAGAATAAGAAAGTGGGATTTTACAGCCTTAAAACTTGTATGAGTAGCACAATACAGACAATAATCCCTTTAAAAGAAGAAATATAAACCAAATGTCTTCAAACCATAACACTGTTCAAAAAGCAACCTGCTTCTGATTATTTGGGTCAGAATTAGCTTCTGAAGACAGAGAGGTGACAATGCCATCCAGCTTCCTTTTCTCTGTTAGTGGCTCTGTACTTAGTACAGAGGTTTAGTGATGGTTTTCTGCTCTTGTTATACCTGTGTCTAGTGGACTGAAAATCCATTATCATATCTGTGTTTCTCCTTGAAATTAAAAGAGTGTTCGATCAAGTTACCTCTTAACCTTCGCTTTGGTAACCTAAGTCACTGAAGCCTCCTAGGTCCTCTGACTTGGAGGGATATGGCACCATATAGGACGCCAGATTGGGGGTGAATTTGCTTAGATAGTGTAAGCTGGAAGCTTAGAATTTCTTAGAATTGTTTTATGAGGTAGACTTAATTGCTCTTCATAATAACTAAAATCGGCAAAAAATGTTCTAATTGATTTCTATCCATGCTTTGGAACACATTTTGATTATTTCAACTAGCTGCTTCCTTTCACTCTTTGGTAAGGTTAAGGAACAATGACTTCCAACAAATATCTGGGTTTTCATGTATGAATGCAAGTCTCTTCTTTGCCCTACACTTTCAACAGTGAGATCTTTTCGCCTCTGCACTTAGATGTGCAAAGAAGATGCTCTGCGTGCAGTAAAAGCAGAACAATCAAAATCCACCCAAAGAAATCCCAAAGCAGTGATTTGGAAAGGAAACAGAGCTCCTTTACAGATGGTCCAGCCCCACCTCCTTGTCATCAGGATTAAGACGGTTGCATATTTGCAAGTGAATCAGCTGCTTTCTGAAGGACTGCTATTTTTTCGGTAAAAGAAATAGAATATAATTGTTAACTTACACTTTAAGGGGAAAGAGTGTTTTCAGGAGGTATCTTTCTGAAAAGCAACTAAATGGATTTTTTTCATGTATTGAAATGTCACAACCTTTGTTTTAGCTTGACTTCTATGTACTGTGTTTTAAATTTTTATCAATATGTACAAAGAGTAGAGAACTCACTAAATTAAAGTAATTCTCCATTTTCTTTAGAGTCTCCCTCTCCCCAGATGTAGCTCTCCCAGCATATATGAATCTAAATGGACATGGTTTGAGTGGATCCAATTCACAGAAAGTTGAGGGTTTAGTGTTATAAAACACCCAACAGCTCTCTAAGAGATTGTATAGGTAGATGAATGTGCAATGAGATATTCCAAATCACAATTCTGTGTATGTATCTTCTGATAAGTGTAATAGCTGCCTTTCCTAATGAGTTTTCTTCCCCTAGGTGCAAAATTATACTTCACAGCCTCTAAGAACTATATATCTTCATTAAAAAAAAAAAAATCTATCTGCCAAAATTTTAAAATCTGAAAGCAGTTGCTTCCGTATTCCTCTGCAAAATTTCCTGGACACAAACAAGTGCCTAAGGGCTACGTGGTGAGTTTGTAGCATCTAGGACTCATCAGACCAACTGCGTATGTGCTGTAGAATTGATCAGTGCTTACACAGCATGTTCACTGAATGACTAGATTTCCTGGGTGCACATACAGTGGTGCAGGGGTGCAGCACTGTAGGCTGTGGTGTCTTGGGGGGATTTTGTGTGTAAACTTTATGGAACCAGGCTGTACACATGCACTGGCTGCCTGTGCAGGATCTCTGCAAGCCCAGCAGTCCTTGCAGAGCTCCAGTAACCTGAAATACTATCTGCTTCAAAACAAAACAAGGGGGAAAAAAGAAGTAGAAATAAAACCTGGTCTTGTACAAATATAAAACTGTCTTCCCTATGAGATTCTGCCCAAATGACCAGAGAGGGCAGCAGGGCAGTAGGAGGTGGATAAGTGCGGTGGAAATGACAGGTATCTTTGAAGGATTTATTGAGTTTAATGTGTCATTTCTCCTCATCACCGCGGCAATTCTCACTGGCAGTAACAATACCAGCCCTGATATATGGACCAGCAGATGTCAGTGTAGTTCTGTTCATTCATCTTCCCTTTTGATGGAATTTCAGTTATTTTCCTTGATCCCCACCGTTCAGTTTTCTTATTTAACCATTGTCTTTTCACAGCTTAATGCATCATAATAGTCTGTCTTCTGTCCATGTGTTTGGAAATGGACATACGTCTTAACATACATCTTAAAAACACAGTCCAACCCGAGGACTAACGCTGAAACACTGGCGCTGCCCGGCGGACCACAAGACAGCAGGAGGAGAGGACAGGAAGACAAAGTGCTGGAGTGCCGAGTGGGCATTGCTATGAGAGGCACCAGAGTCCTTGTTGAGAGCCAGCCTCCCCCAGAGGTCAGGTGTGTCGCAATGCAGAACCACTCCCATTTTTTATGATCCCTTTCCCAACTTTAAGGAGAAGAAAATACAACATGCAGAAGAAAAAAATGTGCTCCAGTGTCCCACTATCCAAAGTTGTTTCTTCTCTTATTAATTCCAGCCAGAGTCCTCTTTCCAGTCTGGCAGAATATCCAGTGAAAGCTCAATGGTTACAGAGCGGTAGCAGAGCTGAATGGTTTCTTAACCAGATAATAACCCTTGAGACTTCAGCAGAAGAAGGTAGAATTGGTTTAATCACCTGATTACAAGACTTTCTGCAGAACCTGAAGGCTTGAGATAGAGAAGAAATCCCTGAAATGTTAATTTAAAATGTTTTTTAGTTGCAGTTATAAGGGTGAAGGAAAAACTGTTCTAATGCCAAAGAGGATAACAACAACAAAAAAAATGCAAACAAAAAAATACCTCCAATCTTCCACCCTCCCACACTGACCCTAAAAAAAACCCCCAAAGGGCTCTATTTTTATGTGTGGTGATAGTATATTTGTGGACACCCTAAAAGCTTGACTGCTTTAAAGGGCTGCCCTTTTTCATCTTGGAATGACCCTGCCTGGATGCAAAAGCAGTTGGTTTGTCACTAAATCTAAATAAGATACATTTGCAGAATGATTCCAGTGCTTGTTGTATGAGATAGCATATTCAACCTCCAACCGCAAGCAGTCCAGACCCTGAGCTTGAAATTCTCTTCCATCCTTTAAAGTGCTGTAACCAGGAGCGTGCAAACATGCAGAAGTTGCATTATAGCTCATTTTTTACAGACCTGTGGGTGGGAGTTTAAGTCATATTCACCTCAAGGGCTGCAACTATTTGCACACAACTAGCTGTTGCAGGCACAGACCCAACTCAAGAGACCCAGTGCTGCACATCCCACTGAGCTCTCCTGGAAGGAAAGACAGGGACACATCTTGACAAGTTTTGGAATTGGATGGATATGATCCCAAACCAGATAGGCTTCTGATTCCAAATTTTGGCACAGCCTGAAACAGTGTAACTGACTTTGCAAAGAGATGGACTAGGAGCCAAATCTCAGAGTTTGGGGTTGTCTTGGGGTTTGTTGCAGGTCCATTTTTGGTGTAAGAGAAATTATATTATATGCTATACTAAACTTGTGACATGGCATCATTATCAAGTTATAATATGATGTTATTAATTCGTCGCACTCTCTGCAAGTTACTGTGACCACAACCCTAATTGTTTCTTGGAGCTTACAGTAATGTGGCCTCTGGCTCATAATAAAATTACATGCAGAATCTCATGAGGTGCAAAAAGAAAAGAAAAAAGAAGGAAAATCTCTCTGTGGACCTTTCTGAGTTGTGCAAGTCATGGCTTTAGACGAGGAGAAACATTCCAATAATGAAGACTGGCAAATATTAGAAAGTTTGGCTATAGATTCTTGGAAGTTTCTCAGATGCTTTTCCAAACCTCATCTTAAGACACTACATAGATCTGTTGTGTTACGTTACTGGTCTTTGCTGACTTCAGCAAGCACAGACTTATGTGAATATTGAAATACAAAATAAACAACTACCCAGCCCAGGAAAGCAAATCTCTCCCCTTTCTTAAATCTTGACTGAATAAATCTTTTGAGCTTCATGAGAGTGTGTGCATATGTTCCCTTGGATGGAAGATTTGGGCCATATCCTAATATTTAGCTGAAGCAATTTGAACAGACATTGTAATCCAATAATTTGCTTTTAATGAATACAACAGGAAGAGCCAGGCTCTTTATTGCATTTAGCCTTCCCTGAGTAATCTAGTTGTTCACTTTCCTCCTGTTCATCCCTCCAGCTGATCCCACAACACCAGCATACCACTCTGATCGATGCCAGGTGACAATGGCACTTAGGTTGGCAGTGCAGGACCATGTTGCACTTTGGTCTCATGTTTCCACATCATTGCCTTGGTAGTAGATGACCCACATGGTGCTTATCAACAGATTTTCTCACTATGGGAACCTAGCAGAGTGGGTCTCCTTTCCCATATCTGTTCTGCTGTTCCCACTGTTTGTCCAGTGCAAACAGAAGTCATCAGAGTGCCTTCAGGATTGCAGCCTCTCCTGGAGCACATTTCCCGTGGCTGGAGCAGAAAGGCCCCCCATGCCCTGTGCTGAACATTCTTTCACGAAACTATGCTCACTTCTTGGGAAGAGTTGGCAACTAATGGATTCATTGTGTGGATCAGGGGCACTAAAAGTGGTTTGGATAGTCTCATAAGCATCTTCAGGTGTTCAATACATTAAAACAGCTGTAAAATAAAATGGAGGCAGAGGCTGTCAGTCATCTGGAACAACATTGTGAACACTTCTGACAGTCAGTGCTATCTCATACAGAGAGAACTCCTTTTAGTTTGTGCTCCCAAGAGAGGGTTTTTTTGGTGTATTAGTCTTTGAGTAACCCAGAGAAGAGATGTGACAAGAATTTAATATGCCCCTTCTTAAATCCTCATTGTTCTGATAATCACAATGAGTTAAAGTAACACAGCAGAAGGTTTCTCTGGGCCTCTAGGAGGTTCAGCAGATTACTAATACACTACAGGCAGTTTTAATGACAGAGCTTCCAGCTCAAATCTGGCCTTTTTATTATGATGAAGGGCCTGGCCCCAAGTGGTACGGAACACCTGCAGCTCTCATTGAATACAATGGGATCTGATGCTGATGAAAGGGACCATTTTCAAACTTCCTTAGAAGTAGTCGCTCCCCAGATGTTATGCAAAAAGTCCTGCAGAACAGGCATCAAGTGCTATGATACAAGGCAGACCAGCCGCTCTTTTCCTCAGCAGGATAAACCCAGGAGTTTGTGCGAGTGGTTTATGTGATGAGATCTCCTGTCCAGGAGCAAGAAAATTAAGGTCAGTGCTGACTGAATTAATGGAAGTACATTATTATCCATTCCTTGAGAAGCACTGGACATTTGAGCAAAGAGGATTTTCTCTTGGTAGGAAGGTACCTGATGACATCGAAGTTTTGTCACTGACAATAGTCATAGCAGGACTTTGAATATAATCCGGAAGAAAACTCGTGAGAAACTGGGAAACGTGTTTGAGGAAAGACAGAGGGACATGCATAAATTGGAATGGTCTGCCCAGGGAAGTG
>WEKX01025107.1:303747-323287 GCA_013390025.1 Pitta sordida
AGGCCAGGATGCCATTGGCCTACTGCTGGCTCATATTAAGTTTTCTGTCAATCGTTACTCCTAAATCGCTCTCCATTTCACCATGGGGTTTCACGGGGTTGTTATGTCCAAAGTGAAGAACCTGGCACGCTTGGGAGTTGACTAGATGATCCTGTGGGTCCCTTCCAACTCTGAATAACCTGTGAACCTGTGAACTTCTTATGCCTAATTTCAAAGCAGCACTTCAACAGGGACTTATTTTACCTGAGCTAGTTCATATCTCTAAATTTCACTGTTCACTCACTGTCAAGACAAAACAATACTTTCCACTCTATGCAATCACACTTCTAAACTCCCCCTTCTTTTCCATTCCCTGTGAACCCCTTAATTAGTGCAGATGAAGATCTTCAGACCTGGGTGGTACCGGTGCCTCTGGGACAGAGCACTGCTGTTGGCATGGGTGGGGTTGGTGCGGGCAATTATGGGTGGAATACTGCAAATCTGTTGATGAAGTGCAAGGCTACAACATTTTGTTGGATTCTTTACTGGGTTTTATTTAGTCTCATTCTCAAGGCCTTTTAGCCATTGGTCTCTCCCTTACTCATTTAATATATCTATTATATAGAGAGCAGGTTCTAATTAAAATAAATCAAAAATAAAACAATACACTAAAATTCAAATATATTGTATACTTGATTAGCCATGGCTGGGCAATAATATACAAGGAAAAATCTACATTCCTACTCCTCTCAGCTGGGGATAAGATCCAGAATCATATTACCAATATAAACAGCATAAAGCAGTCTGCTTTATTAATACCTAATATATCAGATATCACACATTCATTGCAAAAGGCAAAAGAATAAAAGCATGCCTGCATTCTGACATCGACACAGATATTAAATAACATGTGTTCTGTTCTGAATTTACCTTTCTTTGTTACAGGGCTGTAGGGGAAGAAAAGAATAAATACAGTAATAGTAAAAAAAAAAGTTCAATGGCAGTCACGTGGTGATGGCAACACTGGCCTGTTGTAGGCAGTGAGTAAACATAAAAATGCAACAAAACTCTCAAATAATCCTCACTTATTGGGCCAAATCCCAGCCATCACCAGCTGTCTAAATGGTGTGGATTTGCTGGGGTGGTGCTGCATAGCTGGGAGGAGGGAGGCAGTTTTTGGGGACCCTGAGATTAGCTCAGATTATTAAAGCATGGTGCTAACTCCAAAGTTATGGGTTCAATCCCTGTATGGGCCATTCACTTAGGAGTTGGACTTGATGATCCTTGTGGGTCCCTTCCAACTCAAAATATTCTGTGATTCTGTGACTTGGGCAAGTGATTTGTACAGCTCAGGAATGTCACAGAAGTGCTGGATGTTGTCAGTTTATTTTTCTGCTCTTGGGTCCTCGTAGGGACTGGTTTATTTTTTTCACAGGGCTGCTGAAGCTCACATCCCCAGTGTGGAGGGACTACTGTCAGGAAGAGAAAAGCTGAAGACAGTATTCCTTGGTGACGTTTCCTTTTTGCTCTTCTCCCTCTATTCTCTAATCCCTTCCTCTACCATCATCCTGGGGGTAGAGGAGGAGGGGAGGTCCTGAAAAGGGAATGCAGAGGCAGTGCTAGATAAATGCTGCCAGATAAACCCCTCTCTGTCAAAGTTATTTCCCTGGATAGTTTCTTTGTGTCTATGTAGCTGGCATAAAGTGGCCAAAGCATACAACTGCCTCTCATCAGAGTGATTATGTGTACAGTGTGGATATGTGAGTATAGAAATTAATAAGGTTAGACTCTGTCTCTCTTACTGGGATTTAGGTTTCCTGCAAATATGAAACCTAGTAGCTGTCTTCCACTATATGGAAATAAAACTGTGCACTTTAAAAACCAGTGAAGTAAAACTTCCACAATGGCTTTGATATGGCTGGTTCTTTTTTAAGCCACTTAGACTTGGCATTGCTTCCTGCCAGCCTGCCAGCCTTGGATCCCGTTGTTTTTATCCATGCTGGAGAATCAGACAACTTGCTGATGGCTTGCAGAGTATGGTGCTTGTATGGGTTACCTGGCATCATCCTGAAATGAAGGAAATTGCAGTTCTCAACCTTTCACATGTGTGAGGGTAGCAGCAGTATGAGGCTGAGCCATGCACAGGCATGTGAAAGCCTCTGTTCCCTTTCTGCTGAACATAGTAGTCCCTTCAGACTGGAGTTCTGGTATTACCTCCTTCATTCTCTTGCCACCACTACTCTCTGAAGCCAGTGACCTGGGGCGGTATTGTACCTATTCCTCCCACAGCCAATTCAACCCTGTACCTTAGCCATCTACCCCTGCGTTTCATGCACCTGCCTTGACACTTTAGCCATTCGCTCCCGACACACAGCAAGACTCTGGGAGCTGACGAAGTTACCACCAGTCAACTGATAACTTGCTAATCTGCTGCTTGGCAGCAGCTGGTTGTGTGAAAGCTCTTATCCTGCAGCTCAACTTTTTCACAGAGGGAGGTATGGCTGAACACGAACTCCTGTACAGAGGCAATTACACAAGCTACAGGGTTACTGCCTTGATATAGGCAATTGAAGGCTGCTGCCTCCAAGTATCGTTTGAAGTATTTCACACACCAGCAGTGGTGCACATATCTCAGCCTGGTTTGGTGGACTGGGCATTTGTGAACCTGTCAGGTTGGCTGAGGTCTGCTCTGCGTTGATGTGTGTATGTGTGTGTGTGTGTGTTTGTGCACCCAGTCAGATTGCATTTCTTCCCATTTGCAAGCTTGTTGAGGAAGATTGCTTTCTGCAGCACTTATAGGGGTCTTTATAATGGGATGCTTACCTTTGTGGAGCTTTGAGGTACTACCAATACTGGCAGTCTGTTGCATGCATACAAAGAAAATCAAGACATTTCATTGACTGCATTTGTTTGACTGATGCTTTGGAGTGCAGAACACAACATTGGATTTGTTGATTAAGTATTATGGTGAACCAGAAAGTGACTTGCTGTGACATAACAAGATGTGGCTGATGTGTCCTGATGTGATACAAACCAAACTGTTGTAGAAAGGTTCACAGTCAGACCCACATGAGGGTAAAATCTAGCACTTTTTCTAACACCCAGTTCTCAGATATTTGACTTGGACAATTACAGATTTGCCACCAACACTCTGCTGTCCTCAGTCACCACACTAAATCTTCCTAATTGGCAAATACATTAGTGAGAACTGACATCACCATGTTAGTCACTGCACAAACATGGAAGTTGGCGGAGAGGTACAATCGTTCAGAGTTGTCCATAATTAATCACAGGCAGGTAGTTCAGAAGGGCTATGGGAACAGTCTCCACATTCACTTACTAACATTTTATGATCCAAAACAGAATCCAGAAGTTATTCCAAGACAGCCGGTCATAAAATCTTGAAAACTGGTACTGAGGGTTGCTTTTGTTGTGCTCTACATAAATCTGTCAGATTTTGACTAAATTATATACTGTTTAAAGTTGGCACTTAGAGTAAAACCAACCTGTGTTGTGCTTAGAAGAACCTTTGCTGCTGACATCTCTGAATATTTGCAGGATTCTGTGTGCTGCAGAGGATGAAACCTTGGAGGAGCTGAACTTCTCCCACAAGGCAGTCTAGATGGGGCATTGCAGAAGACCTTATGGCTACATGAAGCCATCAGTGATCAAATAACAACCTTTATGAGCAAGGATATGTCCACCCCATACCTGAGCTGAAGAGAAAGAACTGAGACAGCACTGCTTTATGTAACCCATCCTGTGTCTCATGAAGAGCCTCTTCCACAGCGTAGAACTGTGTGGTATGGGCATTCCAGTGTGGCCACTTAATCCCATATGGCCCCCAGGAGTCAAAGACAACAAGGAAAATAACCTCTGTGCCAGAAATAAAATAGAAAAGAAAAGGGAGCAGAGCAAGCCTTGTAAGAGTTAAAATGCTTTGGGAATACAGAGTACAGTTGGAGAAGGTTTCAAAAGTGCTTTTTTGTGTGTCTGCAAGTGGTAGGGGCAATCATAAGGCAGCCTTATTTCTAGCAGTAACTGTTGTGTTTGCCAGACTTCTGTTAAGTTAGAGAGTAAAGGCCGATCGTGAAGCTGTATTTGAGAAATTTGAGGAGTTTTCATATTTCACATAAGAATGAAACATGAGAGAGGAATGTTATTAAACAAAATGAAAAGGAAAGGGGAAAAAATTCACAGGGGGTTTTGTGGCTGGGCTCAGGATGAAGACAGTTCTGGAAGTTACCTGAGACCTGATAAGACCGTGATTGTGATCAAAACAAACTGGAGGTGATTACTGGCCGATTTCAAATTAATCCTTTAAGAAAACATTAGAATGCATCACAGCATAGCTTATAGAGGATGAACTCTCCTACTGCTAACTAGATACAAACCCCCTCAATATTACCATAAAATTGAAACTGGAGGCCAGAAAAAGCCAGAAAAGTGACACAGGATCTTGCCCATGCTGGGCTAAAAACACATGCTCAACTGACAGCCAAAAGGTAGGAGAAGGTGCAAGAAGTCCCTTGAAATTTTGTCAGTTTGTCAACTTTGCAGGCAACAGGACAATATTTGCAGTATGGAGGGGGAAACAGATGGTGACTTTGACAAATTAATACTTTTTAGGAGCAGAAGATAGTGCTGCATGAAACCATTGGACTATTGTTGGAAAGCAAACGTGTCCTTAACTTCACAATAATTGCAGAGCATTAAATCCACGTTACCACCAAGAGGTTTCTTCAAACTGCAGGAAAAGTTGAGGCACTGGAGGAAAGACAGCTAAGACCTCAAAATCCTCATGGCAAACATACCCTGGGTGTTTGACGAAAAGATTCCACTTTCATTGCTACCATAGAAAAAGGACTATTGAGATATTGCTCTCTTGAAAGAATCTCTTCTTGGCTGAGAGAAACCTGCTATGCCTCAACTCCCAAGCTCCTTTGGTATAAGCCTGTATACCTGTCCAATATTTTGAGCACATTTTGCTTCTACACCTCCCCAGAGTCATATTTCTTTAAGTCAATTAGGTGAACATATTTGTCTCAACAATCTCTTCCTTATTATCCCACTTTTAATTAGCATTAAAAGCCTCCACCTTAGGTCAGAGCTTGTAGGTATCCCATTCCTTTTCTCCTTCTCCCATTTCATTCAGCATTGGGTCATTTGGTCCAGTGTTTCAGATGCTATTTTCGATAAGACAACTACAGAATCGCAGAATGGGTAAGTCTGGAAAGGACCAATGTGGGCCATCTGGTCCAACCTCCCTGCTTTAGCAGGGTCATCCTAGAGGATATTGCACAGAATTGCATCCAGACAGTTCTTGAATATCTCCAGTGAGGGAGACTCCACAACCTCTCTGGGCAACCTGTTCTAGTGGGTTGTCACTCATTTGCAGTAAAGAACTTCATCCTCTGGTAGAATTTCCCATGCATCAGTTTCTGTCCATTGCCTCTTGTTCTATTGCTTGGCACCATCGAGAAGAGCCCAGCTCCATCCTCTTGGCACCTTCCCTTCAGATACTCAGAGACATTGATAAGGTCCCCTCTTAGTTGTCTCTTCTTGAGGCTGAATAGGCCCAACTCTCCCAGCCTATCACCATTACAGATGTTGTCCAGTCCTTTAATCACATTTTTTGCCCTCTGCTGGACCTGTTCCAAGAGCTCCATGTCTCTTTTGTACTGGGGACCCCAGAATCAGACACAGCACTCTAGATGTGGCCTTGCTAGGGCTGAGCAGAGGTCAGGATCAGCTCCCTCAGCCTGCTGGCAGTGCTCTCACTGATGCACCCCAGGATACCATCTTCTTGACAAGGTCACACTGCTGGCTCATGGGCAGCTTGTTGTCCACCGGGACTCTCGTCCTTCTCCTCTGAGATGCTTTTCAGCAGTATGGCTCCTGGCCCGTACTGATGCCTGGGGTTGTCCTTCCCCAGGTGGAAGACTGTTGAATTGTTGAATTCCAGACACTTATCTGCCCATCTCTCCAAACCAATGAGATCCTTCTGAAGGGCTGCGCAGCACTCTGGGGTATCAGCTGCTCCTCCCAGCTTGTGTTGACAGTGAACTAGCTGAGGAGGTGCTCTTGCCTGTCATCCAAGTAATTGATGGATAAATTAAACAATACTGGGTCCAGTATTGAACCTTGGGTGACAGGTCTCCAAGTAGACCCTGTGCCACTCATTATGACCATCCGGGATCTGCTCTTCTCAATGTAATCTCCCTCTTCTCAACAGTTTTCAACAGAAGAGCAGTAAGTCAGTGTCATGTCCCCATTCTCACCTTTACACACCAAAGCCATCTCTGTGTACAGCTCCAACTTTAGCTGTGCTTATGTGATCTATGGTTTCTTTGCTTGAAAATTCAGACCTCTCAGTGGCTTGATTCACACTGCAGAGCACCATAGCTGTTTCTCAGTGCTACTTTCTGTTCCTCACTCTCCTCAACTTTCAGCAGGGTTTACTTGACTGAACACTGCAGCAGATATCCAGAAGTACCTCCCAGACAGTAACAGCCATGGATCCTGAGCCTGTGCACTTTCACTTCCAGTTGACTATTGGCTGAGAAACTAATGAAGACAGTGGTTTCTGAAGAAAGGCAGGGAAAGGGAGGAAATGTGAACTGCTGCAAAAAGAGAAAATGCTTTTTACAGGCATTGTGGGCAACAAGAACCACATGTGGATGGATTTGGATGGAAGGAATCTAAAGTGGTGTGCTTTCCCAGTTTTAAAGGAGAAAGCAATGCCTGGCTACTCGAAGGTGGGAGGCAACAGACATGGCAGGACCATCACCTTGTGGCTGTCACTGTGACTGAGGGCAGAAACAATAAGACTACAACATTCTCTGAACTGTTAAAAAAGATCAAATCTAAAATAAGAGAGCTTCCTTTTTTTCCCTGTCTACTGAAATTCTTTGCTTTACTTCATGTTCGAACTACCATGTACTCAAGGTTGAGAAGCAGTGGAGAAATGGGACTGAGGAGGCTTGATTTTGATGAAGCCTGTATACTTCTCCATTTGGTGGCATTTAGGGGCCATGGCCACAATTGGAGCCTGTGTCGACAGGGATGATACACTGCAGAGGCTAAAGAGAAACCTTTTGAACCTCAGTTGGTGGCTATCTGCCACACGCTTAATCTGTAATTGTCTCTAATCCCAGCCACTTTACCTGTCTGTTGGTGAAACACATTCTCATTCATTCTAAGCAAGTAGAAACATGAAAACAGACCTTGTGTTGCAAGCCTCAGATGCACAAGTAGGGAACAGAATTTGCAACCAAGCAGTAACAAAGCATCATAAATTGTATGTGATGATTACTTTTGAAATAAAGAATTACAACATAAATTAATTCAAGGAAGAAGTAATTGCAATTAATGAGTAGCCAATTTATGTAATGAATGCAGCAGAACAAAAAGGTTATCTCTGTAGTCAGAGCTATGACCCTGATGTCCTTAGGGCACAATGGATCAGAAAGATTTTTTCTTTCAAATGTTATAACTATTCAGAAATAAAGATATGCTTAGAACGTACAATTTTGCAGTACTGCAAGACCGTATAACTGATTATTAATACTAAGGTAGGATAACATTTTGTTCCTAAAGCTATTTATAATTGTGTGGTCTTTTATTTTATGGCATAACAATGGTGTGTAATAACTAGCTCTGATTCAGTACTTTAATCATTTGGTCATACAAACCATTTGGTCTCATGAAGTAATCGCAGGTGTTATTTCCTTGTGCCTCTCACTCTGAATAATCTAATGCAATGCATGATATGGCCAAACTTGCTCTCTAACTTTAAACAGATTGGGCTACCCGTGTAAAATAACTTTGCAGGGTTGGAGATTGAAAAGTATCCAGACAGGTATCTCACATCAAAAGGTATCTCCTCGGAAGAATCAAGGGCACTTTTGAGGTAAAGGGCACATATTCTATGAGGCTGGACTGCAGAGTGTGTTTACGCTGTGCGATGTGCTCATCTCTAGATACTAACATGCACTACATCTCACAGTATTTCAGAGGCACCAAGCAGTAGCAATTCCTGTGACCTTTCCTGAAGGAGAGGGACAAGCTGCCTCACCGTAATTGTGCTTCAGTGTCAACATATCTGTTGCCATCCTGACCCTTCATCTCTCTCTTCTTCAAACATCCAGCATGTGAACGTATAATTTGATCTTAATAAAAGGAAAAGGAAAATTATGAAAGACTGTGCTTGTCTCCCTCCCTATTATGAGTATCATTGAGCATCACAATTATATCAGCTCCATAAAAACTATGTCACTAAAAATGTGACACATATTGCAAATAATACACATATTTCCACCTACTAACTCATTAAATTAATTACTTTTAAGTGTATAAATACATGCCTGACCAAAGTAGATACATAATCACGATGAGGACTTAGAGTTCTGTAAAACTCATTAGAGAAACCATACTACACCAAGTTAAATCCCAAGAAAGGTTTAAAGGTCAAGTTTTTCTTCACTAAGTAACTCAGTAAATGTCTATCAAGCCATGTAAGGGAGAACCTAGAGAAAATCAAGAATCTGTATATTCTGTGTAGAGTGGTGAGCAGCCTACCATGGGTGAACTTTTGCTTTGGTTACAGTTAAAACCCACCTATTCCTAAAGAACCATCTTGTCATGTTTCCACAGCCTGCTCTCCCTGTCCAGTGCTAATGTCGGTAGGAGCTAGATGTGTGCAATATTCACAAAAACAGAATGAAGGGATTTTCTTAGTTGTTCTGGGACTATTCCCAGTGAAAATACAGACCTAAATGCTGAAAATCAACTTAGAGTGCAAAATGAAAAATGAAATTACAGTGGAGTATGTGCTCAGCAGCTCTAAGTGGTAGTTACTAGTTGCTGAGTCCTAGCAACCTTGTTTTATCTTTTTGTCCTGGTGACAATTACTTTTGTCTATCTATCATCGGAGACAGAAGAATACAGCAGCTTTTGTTGAGGTCCTAAAACACTCCTTTTTCTCTCCTGCTTTCCAAGGCAGATCCAATGTACTGGCGGGTTTGGTTTTATATGAAAGAAACTTGGAATATTCTATATTTATTGAGTTGCCTCGTCTCTTTTCTTCCTTAAGTAATGGTTGTTTCATAGAACATTTGTGAGAAGCATTATAAATCGGTTTGCCTAATAGGACTGATCCATTACAAATTCTCTGATATTAACAAAGATGAAGCTTGCACCAAGTATCCTCCTACTGTCAAAGCACACCTGTTAAAGAAACCAACAGACAAAACCACCAATTTGTGCTACAAATGAAATGCCTCTATAATTAAAATACATGTGAAAGAAAAAATCCTGCAAAGAGCTCATGCCTGATTTATCTGTGTGGCAGTCTCTTTCTGTTTATGTCTCACCTTGTGTTGGCATTTTCCTCTCTGAGCAGCAGTGCTTACCTCTGTGCCAGTCCGTTGTGTATACAGGCTCTCCAGGGGCATGAATGGATTTCTGCTCCGTGTTGTCAGTCACCTGAATTTCTCTGCTCCCAGGCACGCCAGCTTGTGATTCCTGACATCACTAGAAAAAAAAACAGCACTGCACAAAGGCACAGCTGATGCTCTTCCATTGCATTAAGGTCCTGGATATCTCTAGAGGTTAAGTATCATTAGGAGTAATGCCAACGGTACTATGTGTTTGCAAAACAGGTGAGAGAAGAGAACCAAGGCCTCTCTTGCTCCCCCAAAATGAACCAGGTGAAATAAAGTCTGGTTCAAACTAAATGCAAATGGTCAGGAAAGCAAAACAAAGGCCATTCCAGCTGGGGAGAGCTGATGGGTGCTAAGGGCTTGGGTGCAAGTGAGACACACAGATAGGCCTGCAATGAAGAATATTGTGTTTCCCCTTTCCGTGTGCCAGATTGATGGAACTACAACAATAGAAACAAAAGACAGCTTGGATGGGCAGTGAGGTAGCAGAGACAGGCTGACACACCTTGATACCAGACTTGCACAGCTGCACATATGCCACAGCTGATCCATCAGCCCAGCATGCTGCCCACAATGACTGATCAATCTACACTTGCCATTGCTTGATGTTAGCAGCAGCAGACAGTAAGAAGAGGAAATACGTATCCATAATATACTGGAAGGTATGGTTTTGTTTCCTTTTTAGCATTTTTTTTTCCCCTCACAGGAGAACCCTATGGTTTATAATAGTGAAAATACTCCTGTGCAAATGCAATGCTTTTCTGAAAGAGACTGGGGAAACTAATGAGGAAGGAAAGACAAAGTGAGAACTGGTACAGATGCTGAGCTATTACAAAAGGATGATGCCGCCTGATCAGCCTGCTTTCCAATAAGCATTTTGAGCAAATGATTTGTATTGAAAAAATATTCCTCGGATTAATATGTAGAGTCTAGACAATAACTGTCACATGAGAGAGACTGAATTTTTCAGATCAATAGATGAGTTTGCAGCAGCCTTTCCTCCTATAATTTATATTAACTATTGCTGGAGTCCACAGACTCAGCATTCACTCAGTAAAGACTTTCCACAAACCATTATTAGACCCTTGGCCCACTTTTTCTCTACTATGGCTATGCTATTGGTACCAAACAACCAAAGTAGAAAGTGCTTAAAAACACTGCATCATGGTTAGTGCTTGTTGATTATTTGGTATAGCTTTGTACTGAGAAAGCAGTGACATTCTTAGTATTCAAATATCTTAGAAGAGTAGCTTGAAATTTGAGGCCAAGGAAAAATAAGGAAAAATGTGACATTCTAAAATGAGCAAAATACTTATTCATATGAATGAGAAATTTTTGACGACTGCAAGGATAACCTATGCCCGTTATAAATCTGCAAGTTTTATTTAATTTTACACATGTATTTAATCCATCTGTAAATTGTTCATTGGATAGCACAGGACAATGCTCTCCTGGGAACTGTAAGGTATGTGTATTCAACAGTGGAGAATAAACACAAGATTTTATTACAAAATGCCACTGCTGCTTCTGGCATGAGTAATTTGTGCACCTGCATTTTTAAAATGTTTCAAAGTTTTTCTCCTTTGTGAATTCAGCGGCAACACACATTATCTTTCAGTCTGCCACAACACAGTATTTGCAGACTGGGTCACGTCAGCCCTTGTTATCCAGAAGCCACTGTTTTCTGAGCAAATAGCAACTGAAAATGACAATGGTTCACTCCAGACAGGGGAGAATAAGGTATTTCCTTGCGGCCTAGTAATGCGTGTCTGCAAAATGAGCAGGAGACATATGCAGGGCTTAAATCCAAATTTGGAGTGGGTTTTTGAAGAGGACATAGGCCCAAGGAAACATGGAAGGAATGGAATGTATCTTGACAGCACTTCCTCCAGAAGTTTGTCCCACATTAGAGCATATCCTTCCTTGCTACATGCCTGGATTTGCAAGCTTAGAGAAGGAGAAATTGGGTCTGGAGGTCAAAATACACTCTCTGGTGTAGTGCTGCACACCCGAAGTGCTGGGCCAGCCGTAGATATCATTAAATGTAGAGTCCTGAATAATTACTACTGTGATTCAAAAATACTGTCACCTTCTGGAAGGCTGCATACCCATGGGAACTTGACTGGCTGATCAGGGTTTGGCACAGGTAGGGGAATTAGGACATTTTAGTTAGTTTAGGCTTAGTAATTTAATTTTTAATAGTTATTCTGCAGGTGTCTAAAGTCAGCTCTGTATATACAATTTTTAAGTAAAAATTTCCCTTGTGTTCCCTGTAATCTCTCTGAAATGTTCCTTGATTCTCTCAGAACTCTCTCATTCAAATATGCAAAGTGTATAATTCCAAGCAATCTTATGTATTTGTACATCTTAAAGTCATATTATCCTCTTAAAATCCTATATCATGCAATTCCCCCACTTGCCATGGATCTTAGGCAAAAAGGGATTGAGATCTCATGTTGTACAAGTTTGATCATCAGAGACTTTCTCTACGAGCAGTCACAAGCAGGTGAGTTTGCAGCACGTTTGTTTAAATGATATTGCAAATGCTGATGGAGGGATGGAGCTGATGAAATTGCCTTGGATGAAATTTTGTTTTCTTAATTTGTCAAGGGTTGGAGCAGCAAAACCAGCTTGCAGTTTCCAAAGTCTCCATCGTATAAACATTTTGAGAATGAGGTTTGAATAGTTGTGTGCAAGAGACTCCGGCTTTATGGAGATGCACTTGACATTTCAAATGATGCAAATCTGAAGAGCTGGGAATGCTCAGTTCTGCCCAAAAGAGGGCAAATATGGGAGGAAATCAGCTGCCTTTGCCATCAGGGCCAGGTGTTTGACACCCATCTCCATCTGTATATGTACACTAATCATGTTCAGGTTGTATTTACCTTCAGTCACCACAAAACCTTGGTGCTTTCCTTCTTCTTCAAACTTTATTGCAGATTAGGGTCATAAATGTGCAGCCTTGTTCTTTCTCCCTCTTAATCCTAAGAGCTGAGAGCTGTAATGAACATTATCAAGACATGAGAATGGAAGGGAATCAGGGTATGGAATATCACTGAGTAAAGCCTCAATCCTGGCTGCTGTTTCTTCTAAACCCACTTGCAAAGCTTTTGCTGTCTGATTTCACAAAATGAATCACATAATGGCTTGGGTTGGAAGGGATCTTGAAGATTATCTCGATCCAAGCCCCTTGTCATGGACAGGGACATCTTTTCCTAAATCAGGATGCTCAGAGATCCATCCAACCTGGCCTTGAATATTTCCAGGGGTAGGGCATCCACAACTTCTCTGGACAGCCTGTCCCAGTGCCTTACCACCCTCATAGTAAAGAATTTCTTCCTAATATCTAATCTAAATCTACTCTCTTTCAGTTTGAAGGCGTTACCCCTTGTTCTGTCATGACATGCCTCTGTAAATGGTCTCTCTCCATAAAATGCCAGTTACCATTAAAAAGCAAAGTAGAAGATGCTACTAGGACATTACCTCTAGTATGTAAATAGGTGCTACCTCTGTACTGAAAACCTCCTCTAGAACCAGGACTAACATAGCTTTCCTGTTGATGGCAGGGACCAGCCCAAAACTCTTCAACAACCTTAGAACAGGAACATTTCTCAGATATTTTGTCCCCCNCCTGGCTGCTGTTTCTTCTAAACCCACTTGCAAAGCTTTTGCTGTCTGATTTCACAAAATGAATCACATAATGGCTTGGGTTGGAAGGNATGTGTGTGTGCACATATGTGTATCACAAGGAAGAGAGAAGAGATCAAACAACGGGATCGTGACCTATGGGGATGAAGAGGGTACAATAAATGTAGAAGTCAGCCAAATCTGTGCTGAGGACAGCACGAACACTTAGTCATGCAGTGATTCTGCAGGTCCTTATTCAGAAAGTTTCTACTTATAAATTCGTTGTCTGATTTGCTAGCTACTAAAACCATTAATAAAAATAATAAAAAAGGACTACAAGACAAAGAAGTAAGTAATGAGAGATAAACAGTGGTATACTGAGTAAAAGTAATTTTCAGTCCCTGTAAAGTAAAAGAAATTGTAAAACAGAGAAAGAGAGAGAGAGAAGCAATGAAGAGAGATTAAAGAAGAGTCTCTCCAGATGAGACTGAAGCCTGACTCCAGTCTCTAAACATCTGCCTGGAAAGTTTGACTTGTCTCCGCTTTGAAGTTCAGAAACACAAATTTAACTTAATTTTCTGTGAAGTTTCTGAAAATGCAGCCAACCAACAAACCCAACAAGTTGTACTTTGCCTGACCGAGCATAATTTGCACAGGGCTGTGTACTGCCTCAATAGTACCTCACATCCCTAACACCTCTGTCTGTGGTGGGCTGTTCTTGTAGCACTCATGTGGAACCAAGACTGCAAAGATGCTACTCAGAGAACCAGTCTTTACAAATTCAGAGTCTAAGGAAGTCTGTTAAATAATTTCAAATAAATATGTTTGAAGACGGTGCAATCTGCCCTCAGATATTCTGCAGGCAGAAAAGTAGGCTAAATTCATCAGATTAATTATTCATTGCAAATTCTCTCAGCTTTATCATTGAGGTCAACAGTAGAAGTGCCACTGAGTACAATGGGATGCACTCTCTGAAAGTGGATAACACTCCTTTACTCTACAAATATAAGCAGCTTTTCTAGTTTTCCCAGGGACAGGCAAAAGGAACCAAACAAGCAGAGATGTGTGCAAATAAGAGGCTTTATTTGACAACAATTGACTTCTGTTTCAATTCATGGGGGACTGTACATCCCATATTCTACTCTGAGCTTTGTGCTTAAATGAACCCAAATTCTCCACTCTCAGCTGAGTTAAAATATACACATAGGTATGCATATATATAAACACACAAATATATATGTATATATTTACACACATTCATGACGTGATTTTGCATCAGAACTCTCCAAAATCACCATTTTGTTGCAAAACCGTAACCTAACTGACACTTTATCAAAAGTTTGTGATCTATTTTGTAAACAAGGTCCTAGCTTTTTGAAATTATAGCAAAACCCAGAAGTTATTCAGTTTGGAAGTGGAAGGAGGACTGGCTGCATTGGAAACACTTCACACAGCTGTTCAAATGATAACATAGAACACTTTGTGTCCTGAAATTCAAGAATCACCGCACTCTTTGTACTCCATAGATTTCTTTTAGTCAGTACAATACACCTGTATTTTCTAGACCCGTTAATTATGTGCCTGAGTGATGTAATTATAACCTAAACCATACTTTCTGATTAAAAGCATCAGCCTAAATTCATGTTTATTTTAACTGCCTCCAGTTATCTAGCCCAACCCAGCCTTCAGAACCCATTAAAAGACTTTTCTAAACGTTCCTTCATTTTCCACTCCCTCCATGTAAAATCAGAGTGAATATTTTTACTGAGGGAGGGAGGGAGAGAAAAATAAACAGGGACAGAAACATAATTGGAGGAGGCATGAAAAACACAGTCTGTCTGCTTCTTTCTACTGTTAAAACCCTCGGGGGATTTAAAGGCCACAAATGATCTAGGTCTTCTTCTTGAACCACTGTGAACTTGGTCTGCTTGAATATAGTATCACTAAATGTGTATTAATACCAGAGATTGTTTACGTGGATTATTTATAAGGCATTCACTTCAAATTAGTGCTGCTTAAAGCGTGTGAGTTCATAACTTGCCAAGAACAGATGCAGTCTGCAGCTACTGAAACAGTGAGCAACTCCACAGATGCATATACAACAGCTGGGTGCAGATCAATAATAGAAACATTAACAATGGTATTGTTTCAGAAACAATTCTTCACTTTGGAGATGTATTTTATTCCACATTAATGATACCTTAAGTAAAATGAAAGGAGACATGTAAGAATGAATCCCAAAGTGGTGCACTGGGACTTCCATGTTCCTGTCTGCCTGTTCCTAACACAGATTCTCCTTGTGCTATAATTCTGCACATCTCCCCTTCATCACCTGCCCCACCACAGGAAGGACCTTACTGTCAACATGCGTGAGTTGTCAGGCCACCTCCTCTAGTACCAGCCAGCCACCTTGCCATGTGGTCTCTACATCTTTTAATACAGGGCACACGGCAGTTTATCCTATGTGCTTGCTAGGGAACCTGTTATTTCTGTACCAGAAGAGAGAGTGAGATGATCACTGCATGTCACTGAGAGTAAAGCCGTCTCACAACACTGACCATGTGTAAAGCAGGGGCCCCAGTGTAATTCTCATTAATGACATGGTAGTCATTAAGTTCTTTGAGTGTATGGAAAAGTGAATGTTCAATCACTTTACCTCTCCGGACCATCCTCTGGAATGGGTCAGAAAGGTGTCGATTTGACTACCTGTAAGTCAATCAAGTAAAAGACAGTTCCTTAGAGAAGTGGTTACAGACACTAAAGGTCATAGTTCAGGTCTTTTAATGATCATTAAATATGCCCTGACACTGACAAGGGTAGAAAAATTCGCAGATTTGGTATATGTATATGTAATTACATAGAAGCCTAAATATGTATGTAGCTTTCCCAGGTTCAACCTGAGACTTGTCTGATCAAGCCATCAGCTCAAGTCAATGTGAATTTTACCGTTTTGGCCATGGCTTTGGAGAATGTGCCAAGATCAGGATGGGAGAACTAAGCCTTGCTGATCTCCACACTGTGGTTCTTTGTCACAGTCCTTGTGTGCAGCCCAAAACTAGTGAATGACTAAAACTTTCATTTTGTTCATACAGATCATTAATTTTAGGGTCTCCACATAAACTTGACTTTCTATTGAGCCAAGTGGATGGGTCTTGGCAATACTGTAAGATCATACTGTAAGATCTGGAATGTCTATGACATCTACTTAAGCAATATCTTTCCAGTTGTCAGCAAATTAATCTAGCAGAAATAGTTATATTTAGTTATACAGTGATGAGTTTTGTTACAGTCAAGGTGCCTTTGCATAGCCAGATGTGTTCAGCAGCACAAGCTCCTCCAGTCTGACCACTGACTGACAGTGCTGTGAGACAACACCAACGAATGTCCCCCACTTTCAAGCACTAATTCACCAATAAGAAGCAAATAAATTGTCTTTGGAAGTGCTTGGTACTTCCCCATAATGCTACTTTGCAGCGTTCTATTGAAAACCAGCACTAGTGCCCCTTTTGTTAGCTTGGGAAAGTGCTTCAGTCGTATCTTTGAGTTTACTTCTGGAGAGAGAACATTTTCACCATCTTGTTCTTACTTAGTCTCCCCTACTTGCTCTTTGTTTCCTCCTGTCTTGTTCTCTCCCACTGTTTCTTAGTCTTCTTCTTCCTCTTCCTGCAGTGTTTCTGACACCTTGCAGGCTGCTCAGTCTTTCTTGGGCCCCTCACTCTGGCATCTAAGTTTACCTTCTGCCCTTTTCAGTTACTTTTTTCTTCTCCATGCTTCCTTATGTTCTTTATTTTTCTCTCCAAGCTATATGTCTTTCTCTCCCTTCCACTGCATCCTTATTTTGCTCTTGAGAATACCTTGGTCTTTCACTGAAAGTAAGAACAAGACCAAACAGTTTCCCGACGTATTTTGAGGTGCTGAGTGGGTGTTTGTTTGTTCCAGGGCTCACTTTTTTTGTTGAGACCTTGAGGACTTCCCGTCATGAGCAGCTCCCTCTTTGCTCCTTAGCTGCTAGCAGCCATCCCCAGACCTTCTTCCCAGCACGTGCATCCACACTTACTGTAAACTATCTTTTTTCGGGGTCGTAGACTGTGCTTATGACCTGAACTGTCAAAATTCAGAGTTCTCCCTCAAAGATCCTGAGTACCTGTTCCTGCATGTGATTTCCTGGAGAAATGTGAACCCTTTTTTCCTCTGAGGTGCTAATCAGGACTTTGCAGGACAGCACTTCCTGCAGTATGCATTGCTACATTAAGAAGTTAATAAAGAATATTACAGCTCTGGGGTAAATAAGGTATATTAGGGTGTTGTACTTCACTTATGTTACCCTCATGAAAAATGAGTTGGAGAGGCACTGCCATGTATTGTTGAGGAGTGACTTTTTATATTAATTAATTATATCAATATGCAGATGCTGCTGCTGATATAATTACCCCAGTGGATGAGATCCATATTAAACAACAGAAAGAAACTGGCTTAGAGAAATCAATACAGCAGATACATACTTAAAGTGGCATGAAAATCCTTCAGCAGAAACCAACAAAGTACAATTAACATCCCAAGCTCATACAAGGCTTACGGATGTTTTAGTGAATCTGGGGTTCTTTTGCTATGATTTGGACAAATGTAAGGACACTGAATGAAACTTGGTATTACAAAATGAGCTGATATGAAAGGAGCTGGGTTGGGGTTTGCATTGGCTTGGGGCTAGACCTCAGAACAGGCCTCAAATGTTACCAAACACAAGACAAACAAAACAGAAGAAATAAAGTGTGGGTGCCTGCAAAGTCAGTCCAAAGTGTTTCACACAGCTCTTCGAAGTCTGGGAAGAAACATCAACATGCAGACTACCAGTTCTCTGTCAGGTGATACACTTTCTATGAATCCATACATAGGTTTTACGGGCCAGGTCCATAGCTGCCAAAAATGCATGCAACCTCACTGAAGTCACTGGAGATCAGCTTGCTTACATCAGTTACATCTTCAGCCTGTTACCATTTACATTGCCATGGTTCCAATAACCAAAAGGAGCAAAACTGAAGTGGGGAGTTTGTGTGGCTATTGGGTGCCTTCCTTGAATTAACAAACATGGATGATTTTAAGGTACTTTCTTTGGTCCAATCTCCCGCTTACAGTTCACTTCACCCTGGCAGGCCACAGTATATGTTTACATTTCTCTCAGCGGGGGATCTTTCTTACAAAACACATTGCAAGAATCCATGTTCGGTTGCACTCTTTACCTCCTATTTCAAACCAGACTGTAAGTTGTCATTAGAAGGAGCATCCCCTAGTATATGATGACATGACCTGGAGTGCTCTAGATTCTATTAAAAAAACCCAAAGAACATTATAAACATCTATTTCATCTCAGACTGCCTAAATGGTTCAATTTATTTTTTGTAAGGGATCAGGCCCTTTACATCTAGAATATCTGGACACAACACACCCAGTGAGATATCAACTGTTAATATGGAATTCTCCCTACAACTCTGAATTTTGTAGGCTCTTTGGTTATAGGTTAAACACTTCAGGTTAATCACTTAAACATTTGTGCGATGAAACTACAGCAATTTTGTACAGAGATCATCTGCAGTATGTAACAATACCTAGAGCTGAGAGACAATTTAACAGAGGTCTTTACCTGCTGCAACACCTTAGTACAAAGGTGTGATTTAAAGGTAATGTGGCAGATTTAACACAGGATTTTCTTGCTTTCCTAGGTTTAAGTTTCAACCTTAATGGTATAACTTGCATTGACATTATTTCAGCTTGTTTTGACATCATAATTGAGTCTAATCTCCATAGACTTTCACTGCAATCTTATTTCCTATTGCAGTCTCACACTGTGAAATTTTACCATAAGAGCACTGTAGTGAGGCCTTCTCCAAGTCATGCTTTGAAATCACGGTGTGTGTGCCTTGTAATGGCTTTGTAAGAGGGTCTCCAAAGATCTTCCCTGCAACAATTTGGCCACCTTAATCTCAAAGTGTAATGACCTCACAATGCCATAAAGCAATCACCATTACAAATTTAAATGGTCTTATGTTGGAACTTCTGTGCTGCCTCATTAGGTGACACATTTTGCTGTGTCCAACCTCTCATTTAAATACAGCACATCTACTGGACATCCACTGTTCTTTTAAATTCCAAAATTGGGCTAGAGCATGCATTCCATTCCAGGTTTTTTGGGTTCCCCCCCCACTGTAGATGGGCTAATGAGAATCTACTGTAGCAGCACATTTTGTTAGAACTAGGCTGGGTTAGTGGCATCCAGATCTGGATGCCACCACTGTTGGAATTTCATTCACTTGCTCACCATAAGCCAAATCACAGCTAGGAATTGCTTTGAAACCAAAATAACAGAAATCTGCTACGCTCTATTGTCACCTGATACAGCTTTACTTCCCCTCTGCTTTGTTCCTGAAAGAGCTTGCAGCTGAGCCATTGATTTCTATTTTAGTGATTCTTTGGGGAAGTGATGGCCAGCACAATTC
>WEKX01025108.1:10246-32706 GCA_013390025.1 Pitta sordida
CTGGCAGTACCCACCCTGGTGCTGTTCGCGCTGCAGGTGGGGAAGGCCCTGGCCTACCTGGAGTCCCTCAGCTGCGTCCACAGGTGCGGAATGCCGGGATAAAGGGGCAGGAAGGGAGATGGGATGGGAGAGTGGGGAGAGGGGATGGGGATGGTTTGGGAAGAAGGTGTTGCTGGGCTGGTGGGAGTTGTCCTCCATTCCCTTTCCCTCTTTCCTTCCATTCCCTCTTTTTTCCCCCCATTCCCTTTCCCTCTTTTTTTCCCCCCATTCCCTTTCCCCCGTCCCTTCCCACACCCTGTTCCCGCATTCCCGCAGGGACATCGCCGTCAGGAACATCCTGGTGGCCTCTCCCGACTGCGTCAAGCTGGGAGACTTCGGCCTCTCCCGCTACATTGAGGACGAGGAATATTACAAAGGTGGGATCCCTCGGATCCAGGATTTCTCAGGAATGCGGCCGGAGCCGTTCCCTTCCCTCTTGCACACTCTTTCCATTCTCCTTCCAGCCTCCATCTCCCGCCTCCCCATCAAGTGGATGTCACCGGAATCCATCAACTTCCGACGCTTCACCACGGCCAGCGACGTCTGGATGTTCGGTGAGGGCCAGGAGCGGGAATTCCAGGGAATTTCAGGATGTTTTGGGGTTGAGTTGGATCCATTCTCTATGAATCTCCATCCACCCATTCCCATGGTTTCTGCTCCACATCTTTCCCTGCATCCTGGAAGAAGCTTCCCTACAGAATGGCTTCCCTACAGAATTGGATCACCATTAGGTGCTTCCTGCCACTTTTCCCAGGAATTTGGGAATTGAGTTGGATCCCATTCCCTATAAACTTCCACCCACCCATTCCCGTGGTTTCCTACTCCTCTTCTTTCCCCATATCCTAGAAGAAGCTTCCCTAGGGAAGGGCTTCCATTGGATCACCATTAGGCGCTTCCTGCCACTTTTCCTGGGAATTTTGGGACGTTTTGCAATTGAGTTGGATCCCATTCCCTATAAATCTCCACCCACCCATTCCTGTGGTTTCTGCTCCCCATATTTCCTCGTGTCCTGGAAGAAGCTTCCCTAGGGATTGGCTTCCATTGGATCACCATTGGGTGCTTCCTGCTGCTTTTCCCGGGAATTTTGGGAAGTTTTGGGGTTGAGTTGGATCCGATTCCCTATAAATCTCCACCCACCCCTTACTGTGGTTCCTGCTGCCCACCTATCCCTAAAATCCCGCTCTCCAGGAGCATCCGGGCCTCCTGGATCAGGAATTCCAAGAAGCCAAATATCCCAAAGTCGCAAATCCCAGGGAATCCTGAATTTTTCCCCATTTTTTTTTTTCCCCCCGGCAGCCGTGTGCATGTGGGAGATCCTGAGCTATGGAAAGCAGCCTTTCTTCTGGCTGGAAAACAAGGATGTCATCGGAGTCCTGGAAAGGGGCGACCGCCTTCCCAAGCCGGAGTTCTGCCCCCCCGTCCTCTACACCCTCATGACGCGCTGCTGGGACTACGATCCCAAGGAAAGGCCCAAATTCCAGGATCTGGTTTGCAGCCTCAGGTGAGGCCCAGGATCCGGGCTGGGAAAGAAGGAAAACAGGGAAAACCTCGTGGGAAGGGAGTTTTTCTGTATCTCGGGAGGGATTTCTTTCCCACAGTGGGATCGTGATCCCACGTTTTCCCGGGATCAGGGAAGACCAAGCCGCGTATTCCCAGCCCTGCCCTTCCCTGTGCTTCCTGGTGTTTTCCCCATCCCGGCCTCTCCACATTCTATGAATTCCCTGTTTTTTCCCCAGTGACATTTACCTGGCGGAGAAGGAACTGGCCAAGGAGCAGGAGCGGAACAACCGGCACCGGCCTCCCAAAATCCTGGAGCCTCCGGCATTCCAGGAGCCGCCTCCCAAGGTGGGAATGGAGCAGAGGCTCCCGGGGAGCACCCAGGATTCTCCCGGAGTCATTCCCNGCCCAGGATCCGGGCTGGGAAAGAAGGAAAACAGGGAAAACCTCGTGGGAAGGGAGTTTTTCTGGATCTCGGGAGGGATTTGTTTCTCACAGTGGCATCCTGATCCCACGTTTTCCTGGGATCAGGGAAGACCAAGCAGCGTATTCCCAGCCCTGCCCTTCCTTGTGCTTCCTGGTGTTTTCCCCGTCCCGGGCTCATCACATTCCATGAATTCCCTTTTTCCCAGCGACATTTACCTGGCAGAGAAGGAACTGGCCAAGGAGCAGGAGCGGAACAACCGGCACCGGCCTCCCAAAATCCTGGAGCCTCCGGCATTCCAGGAGCCGCCTCCCAAGGTGGGAATGGAGCAGAGGCTCCCGGGGAGCACCCAGGATTCTCCCGGAGTCATTCCCAGCTGGAATTCTCCCTGTTCCCACAGCCCAGCAGAGCCATGTACAAGCCGCCATCCCAGAATAACCTCCTGGCTCCCAAGCTCCAGTTCCAGGTGAGATTCCCGGTGGGATCTGAATTTCTGGAATTACGGGGGGGTTGGGATGTTCCCTGTGGCATCTGAGTGTGTCCCGCCGCTTTTCCAGCGGGATCCGGCTCCGCTTGGCTTTGTCCTTCCCTCAGAGCTGGGAGAGAGGAGCAGGGAATTCCAGAGGCTTTTAGGCTGGAAAAGTCCCTCTGGAATCCTGGAATCCAAGTGTTCCCAGCAGTGAATCCCTGTCCCCTGGGATTCCAATCCCTGCGGGAATGGGGACTCCAGCCCTGCCCTGGGCAGCCCATCCTGATGTTTCCCAGCCCTTTCCAGGCGGGAATTGTTCCCAGGATCCCCCCCCAGCTCCCTCAGCCATTCCCTGATCCCAGCCTTTTCCAGGGACACGCTCCTTCCCCGGCCACTCCTCAAGGATGGGGGTGACCTTCCAAAGCTTTTTTTTTGGGATCAGCCAGGAACACCAATACCACCTTGAGTCAAGGATGGATCCAGACCTGGACTGAGGATGATCCAGACCTGGATTCATGCACAGAATTCCAAACCTGGATTGAGACCAATCCAGACCTGGATTGAGGCCAATCCAAGCCTGGCTCCAGGCTCAGAATTCCAAGGTGGATTGAGGCCAGTCCAAACATGGATTGAGGATGATCCAAGTCAGGATTGAGGCCAATCCAAGCTTGGATTCATGCTCAAAATTCCAAGGGGGATTGAGGCCAGTCCAAACCTGGATTGGGGATGATCCAGGCCCGGATTGAAGCCTATCCAAGCCTGGCTCCAGGCTCAGAATTCCAAGGTGGATTGAGGCCAGTCCAAACATGGATTGAGGATGATCCAAGTCAGGATTGAGGCCAATCCAAGCCCATTCAGGCTCAGAATTTCAATCCCAGTCCTGCTCCATGCTCAGAATTCCAAGCCCATCTCCCGCCGCAGTTCCTCACTAACCTCCCCCTCCCTCGCCTCGTTTTGTGCCGCCGCCTTTCCCGCCTCCCCTTCCCGCCTTTCCCTCCTTCCCTTCCCACCTTTCCCAGGTTCCCGAGGGTCTGTGTGCCAGCTCTCCCACCCTCGCCAGCCCCTCAGATTCCCGGAATCCGGTCGCTTCCCTGCGCACTCCGCCGCCCCACCGGCACCACGCCTTCAAGCGCCACAGCATGAGGGTAAGAGCGAGAATTCCCGGCGTCCCCATCCCGGAAAAAACCATTCCCGTTCCCACCTGTGTGCTTCTCGCTGCGCTCCCGCTTTCCCGCTGCGGCGTCGGTGTCTGTCCCGGTGTTCCTGGTGGGAGTTTGTGGGATGGAGGGCGGGGAAGGGGTTGGGATGGATATGGATCACGTTCTGGATGTGTCCTGGAATTTTTTGTTGGATGAGCCGTTGGAATGGTGGCTGCTTGTGGGAATGGGCTGGGAATGGGGGGAGGTGGTTCCTCTGGAATTTGGGGCGGTTCCTCTGGAATTTGGGGCGGTTCCTCTGGAATTTGGGGTGGTGCACTGGGAACAGGAAGAAATTCCTCGGGAATTAGGAGCCATTCCTCAGGAATTTGTGACCGTTCCTCGGGAATTTGGGGCTGTCCCTTAGGAATTTGGGGCTGTTCCTTGGAAACTGGAAGCAATTCCTCAGGAATCCGGGGCTGTTCCTCAGGAATTTTAAGCAGTTCCTTGGGAACTGGAAGCAATTCCACAGGAATTTGGAGCCATTCCTCTGGAATTTGAGGCAATTCCTCGGGAATTTGTGACCGTTCCTCTGGAATTCCGGGAGCTTCCCCAAGCTCAGGGGGGCGATGGACAGACCCCCCCACCCCCCAAAATCCCCGCTGGGATTTGGGATGCTTCCCACGCCTCTGGAATGTGGGAAAAGGGCGATCTGGGACCTTCTCCCTGCTGGAAAACTCTCCCAAATCCAGCCGGGGGTGGTGGTGGGGGGGGAGTCTCAGCTTCGGAATCCCGGATCCCTCGGGAATGCCGGCTGCTGATCCCGGCCTTTCCCGGGTTCCAGGAGGAGGATTTCCAGCGGCCCCGGAGCCGGGAAGAGGCTCAGGAGCTGCTGGAGCTGGAGAGGCTCCGTGTGGAGCAGCTGATGGAGCGGCAGCACCGGGAGATGCTGGAAGACGACCAGTGGCTGCGGCAGGAGGTGAAGAGCCTGGTGAGAATTCCCGGGAATTCTGAGCTGGGAGGGTGGGGAGGGGGTTTGGATCCCATCCCATTCCATGGGCAGGGACACCTCCTGCTGTCCCAGGGGGATCCAATCTTTCCTGGGACACTCCCAGGGATCCAGGGGCAGCCACAGCTTCCCTGGGAATTCTGGCCCAGCCCCTCCCAGGGAAGAAGGTTCTGGAAGGATCCCCGTGGCTGTTCAGGGATATCCCATTTTTTCCATGGAAAACCAGCTCCTCCAGCAGCCAAACCTCTTGAATCCCTTTATCTTCCACATCCATAAAAAATTCCCGGGGCTATTCCATCTCCAAAGGAATATTTAGGAGTTCTGAGCCATTTTAAGACGCTTTTTAATGAACTTCTTTTTAAATATTTCTGGAACAACTGGACAAAGCAAATCTTGGCTCCCGGGAATTCCTGGCCTTGGAGCCACTTCCCTTCTCCTTCCTAGGAAGTGTTTTGTGGATCTCCCAGAAATAAGGAAAAATCCCTCTTTCTCCCCTTTTTTTTCCTTTTCCACCCCCTTTTTTCCCCAAAGTTCCCGGTGCTCCTTTCCAGGGAAACATNCCCCCCCATTTCTCACCAGCTCTTTCCCTTTTCCAGGACCCCACAGTGTTTATGAACAACAACATTCCCCCGGTGAGTTGTTCCAGCCCTGGAAAATCCTGGGAATACCTCTCCCCCCACCCTTCCCTCCTTTTTTTTGTGGGAATATCTGGAGCTCCTCCTTTGGCTGGGGTGGGGGGGGAAACATTCCAGGGATTTTTCCCTCACTTTGGGAAAAACAAACCTGAAAAATGGGAAATACCGGCGGGGGGGATTCTCCCATGGAATTCCAGGAGGGAATGGCGGGGCCTCTTCCCTCTTTTCCTGCCTCCAGACAGGATTTTGTGCCTCTAAATTCACGATTTTTTTTTTTTTTTCCCCCCACTTCCCCACGGCAGCTCCCGGAGAAGGAGACGGATTACAGTGAGTCCCTCAGCATTCCCGGGGGTCCCTCAGCATTCCCGGGGGTCCCTCAGCATTCCCGGGGGTCCCTCAGCATTCCCGGGGGTTCCACAGTATTCCCAGGGGTCCTGGGGGTCCTGCAGCATTCCCAGGGGTCCCTCAGCATTCCCAAGGATCCCTCAGCATTCCTGGGGGTCCCACAGTATTCCTGCAGCATTCCCACGAGTCCCTCACCATTCCTGGTGGTCCAGCAACATTCCCACAGCATTCCCGGGGTTCCCTCAGCGTTCCCAGTGCTCCTGCAGCATTCCCAGGGTTCCGTGGGAGCCACTGGAATGACTCTTGTTCCCTTCCCTCGGGTGCAGCTCAGTTCACGGGGCCCCCCCAGAAGCCTCCGAGACACGGGGCACAGGTAAGACCCCCCTGGATCGGGATCGGGATCAGGGTTGGGACACCACCATCCCAGTGGGACTGAGCAGGGATCCCCATGGAATCCCCGAATTCCAGAGTGGTTTGAGTGGGAAACGATTTTAAGGGTGATCCCAATTCCATGGGCAGGGACACCTCTCGCTGTCCCAGGGGGATCCAACCTTTCCTGGGACACTCCCAGGGATCCAGGGGCAGCCACAGCTTCTCTGGGAATTCCAGCCCAGCTGGGAATCCCTTCCCAATCTCCCGTCTCTCCCTGGGAAGCCATTCCCTGTGTCCTGGTATTCTCCAGTCCCTCTCCAGCTCTCCTGGAGCCCCTTTGGAATTGTCTCCCAGCGCTCCCTGGATCCTTCCCTTCTCCAGCCTCGCCATTCCCAGCTCTCCCAGCCTGGATCCGGAGCCTCCCATTGGATCCATCCCCATCCCAACTTCTTCCTGAGAAGGAGTTCAGGGAACAAGGGGGTTCCCTGGGAATCTCTGGACTCCCCTGCCTTTTCCATCCCCAACTTCCATAAAAATCCCTCTGGATGGATATTCTGAGTCTTTTATCCTGGAATGGTTTAGGTGGGAAGGGATTTTAGGGATTATCCCATCCTATGGACAGTGACACCTCCCGCTGTCCCAGGGGAATCCAACCTTTCCCGGGACACTCCCAGGGATCCAGGGGCCACCAAGACACCCACTGGCCATTCCCAGTTGGATCCCTCTGATTCCCCCAGTATTCCCCATTCCCTGCAGCCCATCCATCCGGCCCCCACGGCCGAGCTGGACCGCACGGATGACGCGGTTTACGGGAATGTCATGGATCTGGTGAGGGCCGTGCTCCAGCTGAAGAACGAGATCAACGTCGTGCCTCCCGAGGGATACATCCTGGCGGTGAAGGTGGGCACGGAATTCCGTGTGGGAATTGGGGAAGGAGGGTCTGGAGCGGCTCCTGCCAAGGGACTTTTCCTGGGAAAAGGGCTGGTGTGCGCAGGAGGGAGCCATCCCAACATTCCCAGAGCCTAAACTGGGTCCAAGGGAGAACTGGGAGACTGTTCCCAGCATTCCCAGATCCTCCTTTGGGACCTTGGGAGAACTGGAAGAAACTGTTCCCAACATTCCCAGGTATTCCTTTGGGTCTTTGGGAGAACTGGGAGAAACTGTTCCCAACATTCCCAGGTATTCCTTTGGGTCTTTGGGAGAACTGGGAGAAACTGTTCCCAACATTCCCAGCTCATCCATTGGATCCTTGGATCAATGGTGGGAGCAATTCCAGCCCTTCCAGCTTTTCCACTGTGTCCTTGAGTCAACTGTAAGACTGTTCCCAACATTCCCAGCTTTTCCATTGGATCCTTGACTCAAGGGTGTGAGGGTTCCCAACATTCCCAGCTCTTCCATCGAATCCTTAGTTCAATGGTGGGAGACTTCCCAACATTCCAAGCTGTTCCATTGGATCCTTGACTCAATGGTGGGAGAGTTCCCAACATTCCAAGCTGTTCCATTGGATCCTTGACTCAATGGTGGGAGAGTTCCCAACATTCCAAGCTGTTCTATTGGATCCTTGACTCAAGAGTGTGAGGGTTCCCAACATTCCAAGCTATTCCATTGGATCCTTAACTCAATGGTGTGAGGGTTCCCAACATTCCCATATACTGGAATCCCTCCTCACCCCCTGGAATCCCTCCCACCTCCGGAATTCTCCCGCAGAACATTGGCCTGTCCCTACGGAAGCTCATCGGCAGCGTGGACGAGATCCTGCCGGACCTTCCCGCCTCTTCCCGCACCGAGGTAGGACCGGGATCCGGGATCTGTGATCCGTGACCCTGCCCTCTCACCCATCACACCCCACATTCCCATGGGATTCCTTCCCGCAGATCGAGGGGACGCAGAAGCTGCTGAACAAGGACCTGGCCACCCTCATCGGGAAGATGCGCCTGGCGCAGCAGAATTCCGTCACTTCCCTGGGACAGGAATTCCAGAGGCAGATGCTGACGGCTTCCCACGCCCTGGCAGTGGACGCCAAGAACCTCCTGGATGCCGTGGATCAAGCCAAGCTCCAGGCGAAGCCGGAATGAGGCAGGGGAGGGAAAAGCTGGGAAAAAAGGAGTGGATCCGTGAGGAGGAGCTGGATTTTTTGTGTCTCCTCATTGTCCTTTTTCCAGCTGTTTTTCCTTGGATTTTTTTCCCCTGCCCCCCTTTCTTTTTCCTTCCTTCCCGCGCTCGTGTCGTCAGCGTCGTCTCGTTGCTCTTTGGAAAGAAAGGGGAGGATTATCCTTGGGGAAAGAGAGGATTTATCCCTGGAAAAAGGGAGGCTTTATCCCTGGAAATAAAGGGGGACGGGGGTGTTGGCGGGGGCCGGAGATCTGTGCCCGTCGGAAATTCCGCTGGGAATCCTGCCGGGAATGGGCGGCCGCGGGCGGCTTGTGGTGGCGAACAGGGATACGGAGCCTGAGGGGAGGGATTTTGAGGGGGAGCTGGAATCCCGGGAAAGGGGTTGGGATGATCCCGGATGGACTGTTGGGCGTTGTATGGGAGAGTTTATTTAACGACGGGAAGGGGCTCCTGGAGGTGGATCCGGAGCATTCCTGGCCCTGAGGCTGCAGATCCCGATGGATCCGGGGGTGGGGAGGGCACAAACAGGGAAGGAGGTGCCTCTTCCAGCTGGAATTTGCAGAAAAATGAGTCTCCGTTTGGGTTTTGTGCTTCCGGTCGGGAACCGTCGGGTTCGGGCTTTTCCCCCCAGCAAATTCCCAAAATTCTGTAAATCCTGGCTGAGATAAACCGTGAGCAAGAATTCCCGCTGTCCCTGTGCTTCCATGGAATCCCTGGGGATAAATCCCGGTGCCACCTGGGTATGCCTGGGATTGTTCAAGGGTTGTCCCAGGATCATGGGAGGAATGGAATGGAATGTCCAATGGAATGGGATGAGCTGGGAGGTTCCTTTTCCATCCAACGGGGGTTTATGTGGGATAATAGAATCAGGAAATGGGATTCCTAGAGAATAAGGGGATTCTGGGAGTCTGGTCACCTCCAAACGAGTGGTGGCTCCTCATGGGAAGAGAGGGTGGAGCGTGTCCATGGAAAAGGATCAGGGAATGGCTGAGGGAGCTGAGGGGGGTCAGCCTAGGGAAAAGAGGGATCAAGGAGCGCCTGGAATTCTCTGCCCAGTCCCTGCCAGGAGAGGGGAGCCGGGTGGGATCGGGCTCTGCTCCCAGGGAACAAGGGCTGGGATGGGAGGGAACGGCCTCAGGCTGGGCCAGGGGAGCTGCAGGTGGATCCTGGGAACAATTCCCAAATGGAAAAAGTTCTCCAGGGGTGGATTCCCCATCCCTGGAAGGATTGGAATCCCTGGGGATGCGGCCATTCCCAAAGCATCCCGGATGGATCTCTACATCATTCCCGCCATTCCCGAAGCATCCCAGCTGAACCCGAGCCCATTCCCGCCATTCCCAGAGGATCCCAGCCCCATCCCTCGGCCATTCCCAATGGATCCCTAGATCATTCCTGCCAGGTAAGGCGGCAGGAAGAGCCCCACAGTTCCCAGGAGACAGACAATGATGAACATCCAGAGGAAGATCCGGTCGATCACCATGGCGACGTACTTCCAGTCCTCCTTCACCTGCCGGAGAAGGGATGGGAATGGCAGGATTCCTTGGGATTGGGAGAACCCCCCCGGGGCTTTCAGACTGAGGGTGTATCCCGTGTTTTGGGAAAACCTTGGAAAAGCAGGGGATGGGGTTGGGAGTGTGGGAAGAGGATCCACGCCACTGTTTGGATCCATCCCACCATTCCTGAAGAACCCTTGGGATTGGGAGACTCCTGAGGCTTCCAAGGTATTTCTTGGATACATGGAGATAATTTGCAGGGAATTGGGAATCTCCTGGGACCAGGAATCTCCTGGGAGGTCATTGTTGACCTTCTCCATGGATTTATATCCCCAGCAGGCAGGGAACCGTTCCCAATGCCCCCCGGATTCGGGAAGCAGCACCCAAAGTCAGGAGGTCCTTTCTCCATCCCCCCCATTCCCTCGGGATCCCACTCACGGAGAAATCCGCGTCCTCGGCGCGCAGGTGATCCGCGATGTACTGCACCCCTTCCAGAGCCTTCAGGATCCTGGGAGACAGCACCGGATGCCGCTCCGAGCCTTCCTCCTCCTCCTCCTCCTCCTTCCCCTTGGGAGTCACCTGTGGAGCCGAGCCCTTTGACCCTTTCCCGCCCCCATAGCGTTCGTGGGATTCCCGCGGGGAAACTCCACTGCCATCCTCCTCTTCCTCTTCCTCCTCTTCCCATTTGTCATCCACATCTGTCTCCAGCCAGCAGCGGGACGCGCTGAGCCGCGCTCCGGGCACGTCGTACTCCCCTCCTCCCTCCCTCTTCCCCGCTGCCAGCGGGACGGCCGCCGGTCTCCTCATCCCGACCCACCGCGGCACGGAGTCCAGGAAGAACCTCCTCACCCAGCGGGGCATGGCGTGGGTGCCGGGCGAGCGGTGGTGGACGTTGAGGACGAAGACGGTGATGATGATGGAGAGGGTGACGAAGATCATGGTGAAGAGCAGGTACTCCCCGATGAGCGGGATGACCAACGAGGTGGAGGGGATGATCTCGGTGATGAGCAGCAGGAAGACGGTGAGGGAGAGCAGGACGGAGATGCACAGGGTGATCTTCTCGCCGCAGTCCGACGGCAGGTAGAAGACCAGGACGGTGAGGCAGGAGATGAGGAGGCAGGGGATGATGAGGTTGATGGTGTAGAAGAGCGGCAGGCGGCGGATGACGAAGTAGAAGGTGATGTCGGGGTAGATCTCGGAGCAGCAGTCGTACTTCTTGGAGTTGTAGGTGCCGACGGCCTGGATGATGGCCCACTCGCCGCTCTCCCAGTAGTCCTTGAGGTCCACGTGGTGGTCCATGTTCTCCAGGTCGATCTTGGCCTTGTCATAGGTCCAGGAGCCGAACTTCATGTGGCAGCTCTGCTGGTCGAAGGGGAAGAAGGTGACGTCGATGCTGCACGAGCTCTTGTAGATGGCGGGCGGCACCCACTGCACCCGGCCCGTCCAGAACAGCTGCGCCTTCGTCATGTGGGTGACGGCGAACTCCCCGTCGGCACTGCCGGAGACAATGGGAACGACAGATGGGTTAGTGTGGGGTGGGATGGGATGGGGTGGGTTAATGTGGGATGGGGTGGGTTAATGTGGGATGGGATGGGATGACATGGGATGAGATTGATGGGATGGGATGACATGGGATCAATGGGATGACATGGGATGGAACATGGGGAGCCACAGGGATGGGATGGGCCATGGGAAGCTTCTGGAATAGAGTGAATTGCAGGAATGGGATGGGATTGGATGAGACAAAGGGAAGGTTTGGGAAGGGAAGGGAGCACTATCCCCATGGATCCCTCACTTGTTGTAGAGGACAATGTCCGGGATCCAGATCATCTCCGAGGGCACCCGGATGGAGGTGACGTTGTCGAACTCCGACGGGTCCCAGCGCAGTTTGTAGTCGCTCCATTCCTGCCGGGAATCGCGGCTGGGATGGATCCCGGATCCCTGGATCCGCTGCCACTCCCCTCCTCCCGTGGCATCACTTTCCCAGGGAACAGCTCCATGGGAATTCTCCCCATCCCAAATCCCGTTCCCCCCATCCCAAATCCCATTCCCGATTCCCATTCCTGCCCTATTCCCACCTGTTTCAGCCAGACGTTCGTGGTCATCATCTGGTTCTTCTCGTCCTGCGGTGGGAAAACCGGGATGAGCCGGATCCCGAGGGTTTGTCCCATCCCGAAATCCCGGCCGGGACCCGGCTCCCGGTGCCGGAGAGAATCCAGGGAAAGGTTTTTTTCCTGGGATTTCTGGTCACTAGATGGCGGCAGGGAATTGCTTTTTGGGATGAGCTGGGACGGAGGGAGGGATCTCGGGGAAAACTGGGATCTGCAGGATGACCGGGATAACTGGGATCCCTGGGATAACTGATATCTCTGGGATAAGTGGGGTGACCGGGTTAACTGGGATCTCTGGGATAATCGGGATCTCCGGGATAACTGGGATAACTTGGATCTCGGGGATAACTGGGATCTCTGGAGTGACTGGGATCTGCAGGATGACTGGGATAACTGGGATTACTGATATCTCTGGGATGACTGGGACAACTGGTATCTCTGGGATAACTGGTATCTCTAGGACGAGTGGGATGACTGGGACCTCTGGGATGACTGGGACAACTGAGATCTTTGGGATAACTGGAGTCTCTGGGAGCACCGGTATCTTTGGGGTCGCCGGGATGACTGGGATCTCTGGGATAACTGGGATCACCAGGCTCTCTGGGATAACTGGAGTGACTGGGATCTGCAGGATGACCGGGATCACTGGGATTTCGGGGATAACTGGGATGACTGGGTTCACCAGTATCTCTGGGATGACCAGGACAACTGGGATCTCTGGGTCAACAGGTATCTCCAGGATCAGCGGGATCACTGGTGTCTCCGGGATGAGCAGCATTCCCGGGATATCCACGGAATATCCATGCAGACCCACCACATCGATGAGCTGAGCGATGGACAACCCAAAGCGGACGATGACGACGTCGGAAGTGTTGGGAACAGGCCGGGACCACCGGTTGTATCCCGAGAAAAGGCGCTTGAAGAGCCGCTCCTCGGCGTGGGTCCCCCCCCGCGCCCGCCGGGAACAGCCTGTGGGACACGGCCATGGAATTCCGGGAATCACACCCACCCCAATCCACCCAAATTCCATGAGGAGACACACGAACCCGCCGGGAACAGCCTGTGGGACATGGCCGTGGAATTCCGGGAATCACACCCACCCCAATCCACCAAAATTCCCTCCGAATTCCATGAGGAGACACATGAACCCACTGGGAACAGCCTGTGCGAAATGGCTATGGAATTCTGGGATCACACCCACCCCAATCCACCTGAATTTCAGAGATTTTCCCTCCCTGTGAAGGCTCTGGAGTGGGGTTGATCCGGGATAATCGTGTGGGGAAATGGGGGGGATGTGATTCCCGCTGGGATTGGAGATGGGGGATTTCCTTACCTGGGGCTGGGAGAGTGAGGAGATGCCCTCCAACATTCCTCGTGCTGGGGTTTTGGGATTGGGATGATGTGGAGGAGTGGGGGGCTCTGGAGAGGACTGGGAGAGGACTGGGATTGGGATCAATAGAGGGCTGGGATCCAGAGAGGATTGGGATCAGGAGAGGGCTGGGATTGGGGGATGGTGGGGACTGAGGGAGGATTTGGATCTGGAGGGGACTGGGATCCAAAAGGAGCTGGGATCAGGGGAGGGGACTGGGATGGGGAGAAGTCTGGGATTGAGGAGGGAACTGGGATTGAGGAACAGTTGGGATCTGGAGATGACTGGGATGAGACAAGGACTGGGATGAGGATGGGGAGAGGACTGGGACTGGGATCAGGAGAGGACTGGGATCAGGACAGGGAGAGGACTCAAATCCATGTTTTTCCCCAACCATCATCCCAAGGTTCTGAGCTGGCACAGGGTGGATTTGGGATCACAGAGGTGCCTCCCCGGGGGATGATCCCGAGCAGATCCCAAAGGAACCACACAAAGCCCATCCCACCCTGGAATGGCGGGAGGGGAGAAAAAACTGGGAGACAACTGGTTTTCCTTCCCTCCCCTCTTCCCAAATTCCACCCCCATCTCCAGGATTCCAGAGGGTGGAAGCCAGGAGGGATTTGGGATGCTCCAGGGAAAGCTCCTCACCCGCCTGGAAAACCAGGAAGCTCCAGAGGAGGAAGGGGAGGAGGACGGCTTGGGAAAGGCGCTCCATGCTCCCGATGGATCCGCTTCCCTGGGAATTCCTCCTGGGAACGAGAAGCTGGGACGGGGCTGGAGAAGAGGCTCAGCAGGGAAAAGCTCCGCTGGGAATCTCGGCCATGGAGGGAGCCGGGAAAAGCGGGACACAGCCGGGATTGGGAATGGATCCGGGTCCTTCCCCAGGTCGCTTGTCCCGGATTTCAGGCCTGGGAAGAAAACAAGGAATGGGATTGGCACCAGGTTTGGCACCAGGATTGGTACCAGGATTTCCCCATGGAGAAGTTCAGTGGGAATTCTGAAGCTTTGGAGATGATCCACGGGATAATATTCCCCAAATTTTCAAGATCAGGGAAGCAAGAGGAAGGATTGGAGCTGCTCCATGGGATAATATTCCCAAAATCTTTGGGATAAGGGAGGGAAGGGGAAGGATTGGAGCTGCTCCACTTGGGATCCTGGGGCTGCTTTTCCAGGGATAATCCCTCCTTTTTCCAACCTCATTCCTCCAGCCACCCAGGGAAAGCCTTGGATTCCCTCCCCCAGAAAATCCCTGGAAAAAGGAGGAATCTCTCTCTCTCCAGAGGCTCCTCCTGCTTCCAACCTCAGGAGCAACATTCCCTTTTTTCAGGAGGCAGAATTCCCTTTTCCAGGGGACAATTCCCCCCCACCATGAAGAGAAGGATATTCACAGGGAAGAACATTCCCAACCCAGCACTGCCCATGGAATGCCTCGGGGTGGGAAGAGACCTTAAAAATCCCGGAATTCCCAGACCCTGCCTCGGGAATTGCCGCCTTCCACTCTTCCCACCCTGGGGGTGACATTCCAACCCGGGAGCAAGAAAATCCCGGAGCTTCCCAAAAATTCCGTCGTCATCCCCTGCGCAGGATTCAAGGATAAGGGGAAGGGTGGAAAAGCAGCAGGAAAAGCGCCGGACACTGCGCCAAGGACGAGGGAAATTTATGGATGTGCCTCTCCTGGATGAGTGATGGGAATATTCCCCAGGGAATGCTGAGGGAGCTGCTCCCACTCCAGTTTTTTTTTTTTTTCGTGGGATTTTGGGGCTTTTTCAGGAGCTTTTCCTGAGGCTTTTCCAGGAGCTTTTCCAGGATTTTTTCAGGGTTTTTCCAGGAGCTTCTCCAGGAGATATTTTCTGGGCTTCTGCAGGGCCCTTCCAGGAGTTTTTCCAAGGCTTTTCCAAGGGTTTCTGCAGGGCTTTTCCAGGGATTCTCTGAGGCTTTTTCCCAGGTTTTTCTGGGAGATTTTTCAGGGCTTTTCCCGGGCTTTTCCGAGGCTTCTCAGAGGCTTTTCCCGGGATTTTTCCAGGGCTATTTCAGGGTTTTTCAGGACTTCTCCCAGAGCTTTTCCAGGGCTTTTCCCCCCGATCTTTTCCAGGGGTTTTTCCAGGGATCCTTCCCGGGGCTTTTGGGGGGTTCTCCAGGGGCTTCTCCAGGAGGATTTCCAGGGCTTTTCCATGTTTTTTCCGGGGTTTCTCGGGGAGCTTTTTCAGGGTTTTTCCCGGAGCTTTTCCGAAGCTTTTCCAGGGCTTCTCCGGGATATTTTTCAGGGCTTTTCCCGGACCTTTTCCAAGCCTTTTCCAGTTTTTTTCCCCGGCGCTCCTCCAGTGCCTTTTCCAGCAGCTTCAGATCCCGAACGCTCCAGCCCTGCATCCAAACCCTTTCCCTGCTGGAATTCCAGCTCCCGGGAGGCAGCGACATCCCTGGAAAACGCCGATCCCGGGAAGCTGGAGCGCCTGGAAAAGCTCCCGGGCATCGGGAAGGGATTTATTTCTTGGATTTCAAGCTGGATTTGGGAAGGCGGGGGGGCTGGTCGGGAATTCGGAACGGGAACTTCCCGCAGCGCTGGAAAACTTTCCCATGGCTCGGGATTCCTGGAGCAGCTTTAATCCCAGATTTTTCCAAGGGGAAAAAAAAATAAAGAAAGGCGACTCCTCTCCTTCCCAACCCATCCCGGAATCCCGGATCCAATCCTCCTGACCCCGTGGTGCAGGGAGGGCAAGGGAGGGATCCCAGAGCCCCCCATTCCTTCCGCGGGGATTGCAGGATTCCCGGGATTTCGGGATGATTTTGGGGATGGTTTTGGGCTGCGGAGCGCTCTGGGATCGGGAGAGGAATGGGATCGGGAAAAGGACGGCTCGGCTCTGATTCCAAGCGCGCGGTGACGCCAGGGATTGGGGGAGGAGGGAAAAAACCTCGGGAAGGAGGGGCGGGATGAGCGGGGGGAAAGATTCCCGAGGCTTGGAAAAGGAGGAGGGAGGGGGGTGTTGGTCCCTTTCCTCAAGGAAAAAAGGGGGGAGAACGGGAAAAGAGGGTGTCTGGTTGGGAACGGGAGAAGGGAGAGGGAAGGAGGTGGGGAAAGTGGGAATTTCGGGATGCGTTTGTTGGGATCACGGGGTTCGTCCCAAAGCGCCCGGTGCGGGAAAACTGGGATAAAATTGTCCCGATCCCAATTGTCCCTGATCCCAGGAGTGTCCCACAGTCCCGGGAAGCTCCGGGGATTGGGAATGTTCCCTGCTCTGGGAAAACCGGGATTGAAAACAGCAGCAGATCCCAACCTTTGGATCCCTTCCCGCTCCCATTCCCGCTGTTCCCATCCCAGGGGAAACCTTGGGATACGAGGGGAAGAGGATGGGAACCGGGATAACTTGTGGGTGGGAGGGAGGGGATGGGCACAGGGATATTTTGGGAATGGGATTATCCCACTGGGAGGCTCCAACGGGATGGGAACAGGGATATTTGGGAATGGGAAGGGGGACACCAAGGGAGTGGGGACAGGGATGTTTTGGGAATGGGAAGGGGTTCTCCTCTTGGAAAGACAAATCTTCCCCCCTCCTTTTCCCGGAATTCCCGGCACATCCCAACTCCTCCCTTTTCCCAAAGGACTGAGCCCATGGATTCAGGGCTGGAATCTTTATTTGCCAGATTTGGAATTCCACAGGGAGAGCGAGGAACCCTCGGATGTTCCCGCCGGTGTTCCGGGAGAATTCCAGGCCTCTGGACACGGAAGGATCCTCCAGGATGTTGGTGAGCCCCCAAATCCTGGGATTTGCCTCGGGGGGGCTCCAAGGGGAAGGGCCAGGGGTGGGAATGGCAGGAGGGAAAGCTGGGAAAAGAGGGAATGGTTGGGGATAACGGGATTGCAGGGGGAGGGAGAGATGGGAATTTGGGAATTGGGGGGGTTGGATGTTGGGAATGGGGGTGTGATGATGTCGTGGGTATGATGTCACCGCACATCTGTGATGTCACTGGGTGGGTGTGTGACGTCACATGCAGTGGCATCACAGGGGGCATCACATGGGCTGTGATGTCACGACTGTGATGTCACATGGCCAATGACGTCACGGATCCAGTGATGTCACGAGTGCGGTGACATTGTGGATTCACAGTGACGTCACAGGTGTGTGTGTGTGACGTCACAGTGNCCCCCATTCCAAGACCCTCATTCCCCGGTTCCCCCATTCCCAGGATCCTCGAAATCCCTGAATCCCCAAAACCTCGAGATCCCCCAAATCCCCTTGTCCCCACATTCCAGGAACCCCATTCTCAGGAGCCTCAAATCCCAAGACACCCCGAATCCCAGGACCTCCATTCCCAGGACCTCCTAAATCCCAGGATCCCTCAAATCTCCTTGTCCCATTCCAGGATCCCCCCAACCTCTGGATCCTCTAAATCCCATTATCCCCAAACCCCATTATCCCCAAATCTCAGGACCTCCCAACACCCCTTGTCCCCCCATTCCCGGGATCCCCCAATCCCAGTACCGGGCTCAGCTCCCACTCCATTCCTTAGGGCCGGGATGTTTTCCGGAGGCCTTGGCTCAGCTCCTCCTGGATCCTCTGGGATGAGGCCTCGATGCTCTGGGCCAGGCGATCCGTCAGGAGCAGCATGTGGGAAACCAGCCGGATCCCCTCCCACAGCCTGCGGAATGCCGGGAATGAGGGAATTCCAGGATCTCGGATCCATGGAACGTCCCAATCCCCCTTTCCCAAGGCTCTTATCCCTCCCTTCCTGCTCCCAAATCCCACCTGGAATCACCTGTGGGATCCTTGGGAACACCTCCAGGTATCCTCACCGTGGGAACATCCCAGGGCATTCCTGACTTGGAATTCCAGGATCCCATCTCCATGGAATATCTCCATACCATTTTCCCAAGGCCTCCCTTCCCGCTCCCAAATCCNGGATGGGCACAGGGATATTTTGGGAATGGGATTATCCCACTGGGAGGCTCCAACGGGATGGGAACAGGGATATTTTGGGAATGGGAAGGGGGACACCAAGGGAATGGGGACAGGGATGTTTTGGGAATGGGAAGGGGTTCTCCTCTTGGAAAGACAAATCTCCCCCCCCTCCTTTTCCCGGAATTCCGGGCACATCCCAACTCCTCCCTTTTCCCAAAGGACTGAGCCCATGGATTCAGGGCTGGAATCTTTATTTGCCAGATTTGGAATTCCACAGGGAGAGCGAGGAACCCTCGGATGTTCCCGCCGGTGTTCCGGGAGAATTCCAGGCCTCTGGACACGGAAGGATCCTCCAGGATGTTGGTGAGCCCCCAAATCCTGGGATTTGCCTCGGGGGGGCTCCAAGGGGAAGGGCCAGGGGTGGGAATGGCAGGAGGGAAAGCTGGGAAAAGAGGGAATGGTTGGGGATAACGGGATTGCAGGGGGAGGGAGAGATGGGAATTTGGGAATTGGGGAGGTTGGATGTTGGGAATGGGGGTGTGATGATGTCGTGGGTATGATGTCACCGCACATCTGTGATGTCACTGGGTGGGTGTGTGACGTCACATGCAGTGGCATCACAGGGGGCATCACATGGGCTGTGATGTCACGACTGTGATGTCACATGGCCAATGACGTCACGGATCCAGTGATGTCACGAGTGCGGTGACATTGTGGATTCACAGTGACGTCACAGGTGTGTGTGTGTGACGTCACAGTGTGATGTGTGACAGTTCTGTGACGTCAGTGCGCCTGTGACCTCATCAGAGTTGTGATGTCACCGTGGTAGAGTGATGACATCACATGTGTGCAGTGATGTCACGGTGACGTCACCATCACATGTGTCATCCCACCCCTCCCATCCCAATCCCATTCCCGGAGCCAGGAGTGCTCCTGCATCCCCCAAATCCCATTATCCCCAAATCCCAGGACCCCTCAAATCCTGTCACCCCCAAATTTATGGATTCATCAGATCCCTGGATCAGCCCCGCATTCCCAGGACCTCCCAGATCCCTGGATCCCCCAAATCCCTGGACACACCATTCCCAGGACTCATCAAATCCCATTACCCTCACATTCCAGGACCCCCATTCCCAGGATCCCCCAAACCCCTGGATCCCCCAAATCCCATTACCCTCACATTCCCAGGACCTCCTAAACCCCTGGATCCCCTATTCCCAGGATCCTCCAAATCCCTGGACCCCTCAAACATCTGGATTCCCCAAATCTCAGGACCTCCCAACACCCCTTGTCCCCCCATTCCCGGGATCCCCCAATCCCAGTACCGGGCTCAGCTCCCACTCCATTCCTTAGGGCCGGGATGTTTTCCGGAGGCCTTGGCTCAGCTCCTCCTGGATCCTCTGGGATGAGGCCTCGATGCTCTGGGCCAGGCGATCCGTCAGGAGCAGCATGTGGGAAACCAGCCGGATCCCCTCCCACAGCCTGCGGAATGCCGGGAATGAGGGAATTCCAGGATCTCGGATCCATGGAACGTCCCAATCCCCCTTTCCCAAGGCTCTTATCCCTCCCTTCCTGCTCCCAAATCCCACCTGGAATCACCTGTGGGATCCTTGGGAACACCTCCAGGTATCCTCACCGTGGGAACATCCCAGGGCATTCCTGACTTGGAATTCCAGGATCCCATCTCCATGGAATATCTCCATACCATTTTCCCAAGGCCTCCCTTCCCGCTCCCAAATCCCACCTGGAAGCACCTGTGGGATCCTTGGGAACAGCTTCACGCGTCCCCAGGTTGGAATTCCGGGATCTCAACTCCATGGAATATCTCTACCTTTTTTCCCAAGGTTCTTCTTCCCTTCCCACTCCCAAATCCCACCTGGAAGCGCCTGTGGGATCCTTGGGAACACCTCCAGGTATCCACAGCCTGGAATTTCGGGAATCACCTTGGGAACACCCCAAGACGTTCCCAACCTGGAATTCCAGGATCCCATCTCCGTGGACCCATCTCCATCCCCTTTTCCCAGGCCTCTCCTTCCTCCCTCCCTTCCCACCCCCAAATCCCACCTGGGATCAGCCGTGGGACCCTCGGGATTCCCCCCCCCAAGAGATTCCCTGCCCGGAATTCCGTTGCTCCCATCCCGTTTTTCCCGAGCCAACTCACTCCTCCTTCTTCTCCCGCAGCCGGGAGCGATCCCAGAGTTCCACGTGCTCCTCCAGCTCCCTGCGGACATTCTCCAGGCTCTCCCGGAATTCCAGGTTGGCCTCATGGATGGCGGGAAGCGCCCGGACCACGATGTCCTGGAATCTTGTCCCGTTTTCCTCCGGAGCAGCCGCCGCCGCTTCCAGGTCCCTCAGCGTGGCCTGGGTGTTTCCCAGGAATTCCCGGAGCTCCTCCAGCTCCCGACGGGAAGCTCCAGATCCGGGGCAGGGATCCGGGGTGTGGAAGGTGATCCCGCAGCTCTGGGAATCGTCATCCCAGGAAAAACGGGATTCCGGCTCCTCCTCCATCCCGCTCTGCACTCGGGTGGGACTTGGGATGAGGGCAAAGAATCCCAGCAGGAGCCACCAGCCCAGAATTCCCGGGATCATGGTGCCCTGTGGAAAAAAAAAGGAGGATGGAATTCCCAAGTTTGGAGCAGGAAAATCCTCCCCCTCCCACCCCAATCCCTAAAGTTTTCCATCCTGGCTTTTGGGATTCGGGATATCCCGCTTTTCCCACTTCAGGATTATTCCTGGATCCCTCCAAGTTTGGAACACCAGAATTCCCCCGAATTCCTCATTTTTCCATCCTGGCTTTTGGGATTTGAGATTTTGGATATCCCACTTTTCCCACTCCAGGGTTGATCCATAGGGAAAAGGGGAACTTATCCCAAATCCTCCCCAATCCGGAACACCCAAATCTCCCCAAATCCCAATTTTTTTCCATCCTGGTTTCCAGGATCTGGGATTAGGATTTGGGAAGGGGGGAAGGTGGGGTGGATATCCCGCTCTTCCCTCTCCAGAGGCGATCCCTTGGGAATGTGGCCCTTCCCGGGAAACCGAGGGTCCCGATCCCGCTTCGTCGCCCTCCCAAACCCCCTCCGCATCCATGGAAAAGCTGGAATTCCCGGGGCAGACGGCGCGGCTCTCCCAGATCCCACACCGGAAAACCTCCGGCACCGGCACCGGGAGCGCATTCCAGAGGTGTTGGAATGACGGGAGAAAAGGGGGATTTGGGGAATAATCCCACCAACTCCCCGCCCCCCCTCCCCGCACCCGGAATGCGCTTCCCACCGCTTCCCACCTTTTCTCACCTTTTCCCACCCCATCCCGGGCTGCGTTGAGTTTCCCAGGTCTCAACTCCTGGAATTCCGGGAGAGGGTTCGGACGGAGCGACCCCCAAAATTCGGGAATGCCGAGACATTCCCTCTCTTCCCCTTTTTTTTCCCGGGCGCGGCCGCGTTGGCATTTCCCTGGCACCGGGAGCCGGGATCGGCTCCTTCCTCTCCCTCCCGCTGGAATAACAACATTCCAGCCAAAGTTCTGGGGCGGTTTTTTCCCGATTTGTTTTTTTTTTTTTAAATTTCCCCCACTCAAAAAGTTATTCCCACCTTTTTATTTTCTCTTTCCCAGGAGGAATCCGAGCTTGGAGCGGCGGCCACTGGGATTTGGGAATGGGGAGGGGATGGGAAGAGGGTGGGAAGGGGGTGGCAGCGGATCCCGGGTTTTTTTGGGGGGGGNGGGGGGGTGTTTTTTAGGGAATGCGGCGGGTGGGAAGAGTGGGAATAGCCGGCGCCTTTGGAATGCGGGTCAGAAATATGGGAATGGGGTTCCAAAGCTCAAATCCCGCCTGGATCACCCCGGGAGGGAGGGAACCCCGAGGGGATCCCGGGAGCCGCGGGAATTTGGGAAGAGCGCTGGGACACAGGGAGACTCCTGAAAATAACTCACCCCCTCCAATCCCGTCTCTGACCCTCTCCCAAATCCAGCGGTGACCCGCTGGGGGGGGGTCCCCGAGCTCCGTTTTGGGGCGAAACCCTCCGATTTCGGGCAAACCGGCGGCGTTAGGACCCAGCGGCCGCTGGGGGGGCGTGGCCACAGGGAGACGGGGCGTGGTTTGAGCTTTATAGGCGTGGCCTCGTCTAGGGGGGCGTGGCCTCGTCGCTCCGGGAAGGGGCGAGGCCGCGGGTTCGAGTCCCGTGTCTGCGGTCATGGCGCGGCGGGTCGTGCTCTTCGGTCTCGGCGGGGTCCTCCTGACCCCGGGATTGCAGCATTTCCTGGGATCCTGCGAGCGGGAATTCTCCCTTCCCAGGTAGCGCTTGGCACGGCTTTTTGGGAGCGGCGTGGCACGGCTCGGCGGGACGCGCCCGCCCGCGCCTCGGTCGAGCCAACCCTCGGCAGGAGACACAGAGAGACAAACTGATATTTTCGTGTCACGGCGCCGCCCGTTTGAGGGCGCGGGGTTTGTCCCCGAAATTTTGGGAATTGGGGAATTTTTCGGGGCGGGGATTGGGAATGAGGAATCTTTTGGGAATACATAGGGATGTTCTGCCTGGATATGGGGTGCTGGGATAG
>WEKX01025108.1:43347-70564 GCA_013390025.1 Pitta sordida
TTCCCTTTTCCCTCTGGATTCCCTTTTCCCTCTGGATTCCCTTTTCCCTCTGGATTCCCTTTTCCATCTGGATCCTTCCCGTTTTCCCTCTGGATTCCCCCTTCCCTTTCCCCTCTAGTTTTCCCCTTTTCCTTCTGGATTTCCCCTTTTCCCCCTGGATCCCCCTTCCCTTTCCCCTCTGTCCCTCCTCATCGCTCCCCATCCCGGCGTATCCCGGTTTTCCCCTCAGATCCCGCTGCCGGCGCTGATGGTGACGGCGGGGCGGGATCCGGTGCTCCATCCCGTCCTCAGCCAGGGCATGGAAAACTGGGTGAGAAACCCGGGAATTCCCCATCCCCCCGGGAAAAAAAAAACAAACATCGGGAATTCCACTTTTTTCCCCCCCCAACCTTTCTCCTTCCCAAGATCCCGCGGCTGCGCCGGGAGCACATCGAGGAATGCGGCCACTGGACGCAGATGGAAAGGTGCCGTGGGAAAACCGGGATATCCCCCTTCCTCCCCGCTGGAATTCCTGGGAATTCCCGGGAATTCCGGCCTCCCCGTCCCCGCAGGCCGGCGGAGCTGAACAGGATCCTGCTGGGATGGCTGGAAGGGCTCCCGCCGGACGCCGCTTTTCCCAGGAATTCCAGGCTGTGACCGCCGGCTCTTCCCGCCTGCCCGACCCTTCCTGCCTTTCCCCGGGATTCCCGGGGCTTGGATTCGCACCGGAGGCGGGAATTCGGGAGCGTCGGGCTTCGGTTTATCTGCTGGAATTCTGGGGGTTTTTGGGGGGGGGAGGATGGAGGAATTGGGATGGGAGAGCTCAAAGCAGCTCCCGGTGGGAATTTTGGGATGCTCCCGGTGGGAATTCCGGGGTGCTCTCGGTGGGAATTTTGGGATGCTCCCACTGGGAATTCTGGAATTCCAGGGTGCTCTCGGTGAGAATTTTGGGGTGTTTCCAATGGGAATTCCGGGATGCTGCCAGTGGGAATTCTGGAATTCCGGGGTGTCTCTAGTGGGAATTTTGGGATGCTTCCGATGAGAATTCCGGGATGCTGCCAGCGGGAATTCTGGAATTACAGGGTGCTCCTGGTGGGAATTCCAAGATGCTCCCAGTGGGAATTCCGGGATGTGGGGAGACGTTTTGGTGTTCCCACAAATCCCTGCTCCCATTCCAAGGATTTCCCTGGAGGATCCCGGCGTTTGGGCAGCTCCTTTAGGGGGAGAGGGGGTTAATGCCCTAATAATTAATTAGCCACTAATTAATAATTGATAACGAATAATTAGTAATTAACGGTGCTTCACTAATCACCTTCTGCCTTAAAACTCCGAGAAATAAACCCGGGAATTATTCCCGAACTTCCGTTCCCTCCGTTTTCCTCGGGATGCGGCTCCTCCCGCCTCTTCTCCCAGTTTTTCCCCTGGAATTCCCGGGATGGGAATTCCCTGGGATGGGACTGGCCACGGGAATGTGGGGGAACGCCAGAGTTTGGGAAGGGGTCGCGATTCGGGATCTGGGAATGAATTTGGGAATTGGGAATGCTCTGGAATCTGGGAATTCTGCAGCAGGGAATGTGCTGGAATTCTGGGGGAGCAGTTTGGGAATGCCCCGGAATTATTTGGGAACACGCGGAGAGGTTTGGGAAAACTCCCCGGCTGGGAATGCCTTTGGAATTTTGGGAGCTCTGGGAATACGGGGAAGTGTGGGAGTGGGCGGGAATTTGGGAATTCTGCAGTGGGAATGCGCTGGAATCCGGGAGAGCGATGGAGTTTGGGAATTTCCTGTGGTTTGGGACTGTGGGGGATTCATTGGGAATGGGAATGTCTTGGAATTTGGGAATGGTTTGTGCTCTCGTAATCCATTGGAATCTGGGAATTCTTCAGCTGGGAATGTTATTGGAATTGGGGAGAACCCTGGGATTTGGGAATTTAAAGGGATTTGGGGGTGCGCTGAAATGTGGGAATACTTTGGAATATGGGAATGCATTGGAATTTGGGAATTCTTCAACTGGGAATGTGTTGGAATTGGGGAGAGCCCTGGGATTTGAGAATGCATTGGAATTTGGGAATGCAGCGGAGCAGGGAGTGCCCTGGGATTTGGGAACTCTGGGGGAACAACCTGGAATCTGGACTTGGAATTTGGGAATCTCTTGGAGCTTGCACTAAAAATTCCCAAATCAATTCCCAAATATTTCCAACACTCTCCCTCCCTCAGTTTTCCTTGTTTTCCCCTTTATTCCTTCCATGGAGTTATTCCCTGGAATTCCGGGAGCTCTTCCATCCTTCCCTTCCCTTCCCACCCCCCTCCGCTGAGGGGATTTGTTGGGAATGACCTTTGGAGCCTTTTTCCCGGGAATCCTCTGGGAGGGTCTGACCCCCATCCAGGGGCCCCCAGGAATGTCGGGAGATTATCCAGGAATTTGCTGAGGGGGGTGAAAAAAAAATTCCAGCCGGGATTTGGAATGGGCAGGAGGAGTGGGGGGGAGGAGTTTGGGAGGGAGCCGTGAAATCCATGGAAAACTGGATTTCTGGGATCATCCCGTGGGAGCAGCTCCTCATGGAGGCGACTCCCTTCCTATCGGGAGCCTGGAATCCATGGAAAAGCCGCTGGAATTGGCTGGGAAGCCCTTCCTGGATGGATTCCCGAGGTGGATTCCACCACTTCCAAGGCCTTTTCTAGCCCAAACAATTCCATGTTTTCGGGAATTAAAAGGGAATTTCCCCCTCCCCACCCCCCCCCATCCTCCGGAGGTGGAAAAGTTGGATTTCTGGGATCATCCCAGGCTGGGAGCCGTGATTCCCGAGGGTCACCTTGCGGGAATTCTGCGCCTCTGGAGGAGCTCATTAAGTTCCCGAGGGTAATTAATTAAGGAATGAAGGAATTCCTTATCTCCAAAGCGCAGCCGGAGCTCCGATCCCGGCTCCTCATCCGTGTCCTTCACACCGTCCCGGTTTCCCGCCCTGATCCCGCTCCCGGGAATGTTGGAGGAGGAGGGGATGGGGGGGTGGTGAATTCCATCCCTTCCCAAAGCCAAAGTTTGGGATGGATCCGGGATATCCTGCTGGAATTCCCGGGGGTCCCACCTGGATTCTCCCAGATCCTCCCTCTCCCTCCTTTTCCCGGATTTTCCAGGGGAAATCCCTGCCTGGATCCCGCTCCTCCTCCCACTGGGAATCCCAGAAATCCCAAGGGAAGGGTTGTTATCCTTTATCCCCCCCCCAAAAAAAAAACATGGGAAGGTCCTTTCCCTCTCCTTCCTTATCCCGGTTTTCCCAGTGGAAAAGGTCCAGGTCAAAGTGAGGAATCCCAAAAATGAAGCAGATTTTCCGCAGGAAAATTCCCTTGGAATTTTGCAGCTTTTCCCTGTGGGATTTGGGATTCCGGGCTCAAATCCCTGCCTGGATCCCCACCCCTCTCCTCCTGGGAATCCCAAAAATCCCAAGGCAAGGGGATTCCTTTTCCCGGTTTTCCCAAGGCTCTGGAATCCCCACAAGTGAGGCGGCTTCTCCCCCAAAATCCTTGGAATTTTGCGGCTTTTCCCTGTGGGATTTGGGATCCCAGGCTCAAATCCCTGCCTGGATCCCCACCCCTCTCCTCCTCCCGGGAATCCCACAAATCCCAAGGGAAGGGCTGTTATCCCTTCTCCCTCCTTTTCCCGGTTTTCCCAGGGCCGTGGAATCCCCAAAGTCAAGCGGCCTCTCCCCCCCCAAAATCCTTGGAATTCGGCAGCTTTTCCCCGTGGGATTCGGGACTCCAGGCTCAAATCCATGCCTGGATCCCGCTTTTCCAGCCGGGATCCAAGGGTCCAGCCCCTCTCCCTCCCCCACCCCCCCGGAATTCCCACAAATCCCACGGGAAGGGCCGTTCCCAATTGTCCTTCACGACCTCGGGAGAAGCTCCTGGTCAATCCACAGGTCGGGAAGGAAGGAGCTTTTCCAGCCTTGGATCCATCGGGATCATTCCCAAAAAATTTCCCCTGCAAACCGACTCCCAGCAGAATCTGGGATGGTAAGGAAAAGCCGGGAAGGGAATTTTCCCAGTTTTTAATTTTTTTGGGGAGGGGTTGGGAACGGTTTGGGAATCTCTGGGAGGTGGATTTGATTTTATTCCCATTTTTTCCCCCTTAAATTCCCACATTTTTTTTTTTTTTAATGGATTCAGTAACAAATATCCACCGAGTTTTCCTGGGAAAGAGCTGCAGATTCCCTGGATAACTCGGGCTGCTTCGGGAATTTTTTCCTCCCCGCTCAATCCAGAGGCTTTTAATTCCCTGGATTTTTTTACTTTGGGGAATTTTTTTTCTCCCCCCCTCTCCTGGTTTTTCTCCGTCCGTCCCCTCACGTTTCAGCTCCCGGTTTTCTCTTGGATTTGGGATGAGGGGCCCCATTCCCACCTCCCCTCCCTGCCTCCCGAGGCTCCCTGGGATATCTGGGATATCGGGAATGGCCTTGGGAGTGTCCCGAGGCTGGGAAAGGGAGGGGGATGGGAAAACCCCGGGATCCCGGGAAAAAGGGGGGGATACACCGGGAATTCCGGGGATGGGAGAAGGGAAAGGAGGGAGCCGGGATTTGCCGCTGGAAAAGAGGGAATGGGAAGGGAAGGGGGAGGGATCAGCCCTTGGAATATGAGTGGGAATATTGGATGGGGCGGATCCAGCGTTTTCCTGGGAATTGGGGCCCACCCCCGTCGGGTCCAGAAGGAATCGATCCCTTTGGAATTCCTGTGTGGGAAAGAGAGGGGGAGGAGCCGGATTTCCGCTCCTCGGGATCATCCCAATCCCGGGAAAGTGGGATTGAGCCCTTGGGGGATTGCCCTGATTCCTGGGGGATGGGATGATCCCAATCCCTGTGGGATGATCCAAAGCCCCGTGGGATGGATCCAGCTCCCATGGGGTCATCCCAGTCCTTGTGGGATGGGATCCAGCTCCCCTGGGACGACCCCAATCCCTGTGGGACAATCCCAATCCCTGTGGGATGAATCCAGATTCCATGGGATGATCCCAATCCCTGTGGGATGGATCCAGCTCCCCTGGGATGACCTCAATCCCTGTAGCATTATCCCAATCCCCATGGGATGGGTCCTACTCCCCTGGGATGATCCAAATCCCTGTGGGATGGGATTCAACTCCTGTGGGATGATCCCAATCTCTATGGGATGATCCCGTTCCCCATGGGATGGATCCAGCTCCTGTGAGATGACCCCAATCCCTGTGGGATGGGATGATCCCAATCCCTGTGGAATAGGATCGAGCTCCCCTGGGACAACCCCAGTCCCTGCGGGATGGATCCAGTTCCCATGGCATGATCCCAATCCCTGCAGGATGGATCCAGTTCCCCTGGGACGACCCCAATCCCTGCGGGATGGATCCAGTTCCCATGGGATGACCCCAATCCCTGTGGGATGGATCCACTTCCCATGGGAAGACCCCAATCCCTGTGGGATGGATCCAGTTCCCATGGGATGATCCCAATCCCTGTGGGATGAATCCAGCTCTCCTGGGGTGATCCCAATTCCTGTGGGATGGATCCAGTGCCCATGGGATGCTCCCAATCCCTTTGGGATGACCTCAGTCCCTATGGAATGACCCAAATCCCTGTGGAATAGGATCCAACTCCTGTGGGATTCTCCCAATCCCTGTGGGATGGATCCAGTGCCCTGGGATGACCCCAGTCCCTGTGGGATGCTCCCGATCCATGTGGGATTCCCCCAGGATCTCTCTCTCTCTCTCTTTGGTGCTGCAGGTTCACGGCCAAGGAGGAGTGAAATTCCGGAACTGGGCCGGAACCTACGGATCGTCTCCGGAGCTTTACTTCCGGCCCCGCTCCGTGCAGGAGATCCGGGAGGTGAGGAGGGGAAATCCCAACGGGAACGGCGGGGAGGGAAGGGCTGTGGAGATTCCGGAGGATCCGGAGCATTCCCGGTCCCGCTCGGACTCTTGTTCCTTGGGAATCAGCGTCTGGAATTCCCATGGAGACCGTGGAGTGGTCGGGGTTGGGAGGAACCTCGGAAGGGTCGGCTGTTCCCAGCTCCCAGGGATGATCCTGAATATCTGGGATCAATTCCCAGCTCCCAGGGTTATCCCAAGGAGTCTCTGGGTGTTATTTCCAATGGATGATCCCAAAGAATTCTCTGGGCTCCATTTCTACTCCCAGGGATGATCCCAAGGAAGTCTCTGGGTTCCATTCCCAGGAATGATCCCAAATACCTGGACACGATTCCCATTGATTATTCCAAAGAGTTCTCTGGGCTCTATTCCCATGGATGATCCCAAATATCTGGTCTCCCTTCCCACTCCCAGGGATGATTCCAAGAATTCTCTGGGCTCCATTCCCAAGGAATGATCCCACATATCTGGACATTATTCTCATTGATTATCCCAAAGAATTCTCTGGGCTCCATTTTCATTCCCAGAGATGATTCCCAGAAGTATCTGGGCTCCTTTCCCAGGGATGATCCCAGATATCTGAGCATTATTCCCATGGATGATCCCAAGAATTCTCTGGGCTCCATTCCCACCCCAGGAATGATTCCAAGCAAGTCTCTGCGCTTTATTCCCATGGATGATCCCGAGGAGTTCTCTGGGATTCCCATCTCCATTCCCAGAGATCATTCCAAGAATTCTCTGGGCTCCATTCCCAGGGATGATCCCAAATATTTGGACATTACTCCCGCTGATAATCCCAGATATCTGGTCTCCATTCCCACTCCCCGGGATGATCCCAAAGAATTCTCTAGTCTCCCTCCCCACTCCCAAGGAGAATTCCCAGTTCCCCAGGTGTATCCCCCGCCAACAAGGACATGGAATTCCCACTGGGAATTCCGTGATTTTCCTGGCAGATCCTGTCCCTGGCGCGGCAGCGGGACCGGCGGGTGAAGGTGGTGGGGGGGGGACATTCCCCGTCGGACATCGCCTGCTCCGACGGATTCATGATCCACATGGGAAACATGAACAGGATCCTCCAGGTGGGAATAGCCCCGGGGGGGTGTCAAAAAGTGGGAATATCCCAGGGGATAACTGATGGGATTTATGGGATTTGGAAGGTCACCAGGTGGGAATATCCCGGTGGGGGATTGGTGGGATTTGGGGGTCAAAAAGTGGGAATATTCTGATGGAAAATTGATGGGATTTGGGAACATTGTGGTGGAAGATTTACAGGATTTGAGGGTCAAAAAGTGGGAATATCCCAGAGGGTAATTGATGGGATTTATGGGATTTGGGGGTTTACCTGGTGGGAATATCCTGATGGATAATTGATGGGACTTGGGGGCTAAAAAGGGGAAATATCCCAGTGGATAATTGATGGGATTTGGGAATATCACCGTGGATAATCGATGGGATTTGGGGAACTCCAGGTGGGAATATCCCAGTGGATGATTGATGGGATTTTGGAATATCCTGTTGGATGATTTATGGGATTTGGGAATATCCCCGTGGATAATTGATGGGATTTATGGGATTTGGACATCCCCAGATGGGAATATCCCCATGGATGGTTTATGGGATTTGGGAATATCCCATTGGGTGATCAGTGGGATTGGGGAATATCCCCTTGGATGATTTATGGGTTTTGGAAATATCCCGATGGATAATTAATGGGATTTATGGGATTTGGAGATCCCCAGAGTGAGAACATCCTGGTGGATGAGGGATGGGATTTGGGAATATCCCAGTGGATAATTGATGGGATTGGGGGATATCCCATTGGGTGATGGATGGGACTGGGGAATATCTCATTGGATAATTGATGTGATTTGGGAATATCCCACTGGATGATTTATGGAATTGGGGGCCCTTCCCAGGTGGACCAAGAGAAGCGCCAGGTGACGGTGGAAGGCGGGATCCTCCTCTCGGATCTCAACGAGGAGCTGGACAAACACGGATTGGCCTTGGCCAAGTGAGTGCCGCATTCCCGCTTTTCCGAAGGGAAACATCGGGATGCGCATTCCCAGAGGGATCTAAAAATCCACGTGGATGTGGCCCCTGGGGACGCAAACTCTGGGGTCTCCAGAGATTTTTCCAAGGAATTCCATCATTCCATGGGGGAAGGACATTCCCAAGGGTTCCCTTTTCCCTTTCTCCCATCCCTGCCACGGATGGACGTTTTTCCATGGATTTTATCCCGCGGGATGTTGGGATAAAACCCAACCGCACAGGAGAAGGATCTGGAACGATCCCATGCTCTGAATCCGGGTGGGAATGACTTATCCAGGCTGGAATGTGGGAATATCCCGGTGCAGGGGATCCCAAATCCCGCCCCTCATCCCATTCCCAGTTTAGGAGCCGTTTCCCAGGTGTCGGCGGCTGGAGTCATCGGGACGGGGACACACAACACCGGGATCGCCCACGGCATCATCCCCACCCAGGTGGGATCAGCATTCCAAGGATTTCAGGGAATACGCCCCCTCCCTGGGACTTTTAGCGGGAAAAATTCCAGGCTCGGATCCCCCAGGTGGGGATGGGGAAGGGAAAGGTGGGAGGAGCTGGATCCCAAGGAATGTGGGAGAAGGGTTGGGAAAAGATGGGGAAAATGTAGGAATAGGCATGGAATGAGCCCTGGAGTTACAGGGGAAAGGGAGGATCTGGATCCTGAGGGAATGTGGGACAAGGGCTAGGAAAAGGTCGATGGGGGCAGGGAATGAGCCCTGGAATTCCACAGAAAAGGGAGGATCTGGATCCTGAGGAATTGTGGGACAAGGGCTAGGAAAAGGTCGATGGGGGCAGGGAATGAGCCCTGGAATTCCAGGGAAAAGGGAGGAGATGCTGCATCCCTGGGAATATGGGAGAAGGATTGGGAAAATCTCGGGAAAAGGTGGATGGAGGCAGGGAATGAACCCTGGGAAAAGGGAGCTGCTGCATCCCGAGGGTCCCTGGAGAAAAGGCGTCCCCAGTCAGGGAATGACCCTTGGGAATCCCAGGAATCCCGATGATCCCAAGGCTCTGTCCCTCACCCAGGTGGTGTCCCTGTCCCTGCTGGTGGCCTCGGGAGAGATCCTGGAATGCTCGGAATCCCAGAACGCTGAGGTTTTCCAGGCAGCCCGGCTGCACTTGGGATGCCTGGGGATCGTCCTGACCGTCACCTTCCAGTGCGTGTCCCGATTCCACCTGCGAGAGGTGGCCTTTCCCGGGACACTGAGCCGGGTACGGCGGGAATGTCGTCCCAGGAATGGCGGGAAGGGGAATTTTCAGGAGCCGGGTGGGATCGGGGCTCTGCTCCCAGGGAACAAGGGCTGGGATGGGAGGGAACGGCCTCAGGCTGGGCCAGGGGAGCTGCAGGTGGATCCTGGGAACAATTCCCGCCTGGAAAAGGGCTGGGAAACATCGGGATGGGCTGCCCAGGGCAGGGATTGGAATCCCGGGGGATGTGGCACTTGGGGACATGGATCCCTTATGGAGGAGCCGCATCCACTTCCACCTTCCTTAAAGCCTGTTCCACCTTCCCAGCATTCCCTGGCCCTTCCCAGCATTCCTTGGTCCTTCCCTGTATCCTTTACCCCGTTCCCTGCCTCCTTTCCCACCTTCCCAGTATCCTTTACATCCTTCCCTCTGTCCCTTCGCCACCTTCCCTGAATCCTCTTGTCCTTTCCACCACCCTCCACCCCCTTCCCTGGATCCTTCACCGTTTCCCTACATCCTTTGCATCCTTCCCTACGTTCCGTAACACGTTCCCTGCATCCTTTCCCACCTTCTCCGTGTCCCACAACACCTTCCCTGGATCCATCACATCCTTCCCTGGATCCATCACATCCTTCCCTGGATCCATCACATCCTTCCCTGGATCCATCACATCCTTCCCTGCATTCCAAACCCCCGTTCCCTGAATCCCAAACCCCCTTTCCCTCCATCCCAGACCCCCTTGCCTGCATCCCTTATCCCATTCCTTCCATCCTTTATCCCCTTCCCTCTATCCTCTCCCACTCCTCCAACCCCAAATTCCCAAACCCCTTTCCCTGCATCCCAAACCCCTTTCCCTGCATCCCAAACCCCTTTCCCTGCATCCCAAACCCCTTTCCCTGCATCCCAAACCCCTTTCCCTGCATCCCAAACCCCCTTCCCTGCATCCCAAACCCCCTTCCCTGTATCCCAAATCCCCTTCCCTGTATCCCAAATCCCCTTCCCTCCATCCTCTCCCAGCCCTCCAACCCCAAATTCCCAGGAATTCTCCCCTCCTCATCCTCCATCCTCCATCCCAACCCCCTCCCGATCCCCGGGGATGGGGGAAGGGAGGCAGGAGCTCTATAAATACGGATCCCATTATCCCGTCCCCTGTCACCTCCCGCATCCTCCTTTTCATCTGGAGCTGATGAGGCGGAAGAGAATAATGGGCCGGGAAAAGGCTTTGGAATGATCTGAGCCCGGGCTTATCTCCGAGCCTCGGGTTAATGAGCCGGGGTTACGTAAGGCCTGGAGAGCTCGGGAGTGACTTTGGAAGGCGGGATAACCTCGGCTGCCAGAGGACGGGAATGCGGGACTCGTGGGAAAAGGAACAGGGGGATCATCCCATCCCATGGGCAGGGACACCTCCCGCTGTCCCAGGGGGATCCAACCTTTCCTGGGACACTCCCAGGGATCCAGAGGCAGCCCCAGCTTCTCTGGGAATTCCAGCCCAGCCAGGAGTCCCTTCCCAGTCTCCCATCTAACCCTGGGAAGCCATTCCCTGTGTCCTGTCCCTCCAACCCTTGTCCCAGGTCCTTCTCCCTGTTTTTCCTACGGCTGCTCTGGGCCAAGGAGTTTTTCCCCTCCTGGAATTTCCTTGGAGACTTTTATCCCAGCTGTCATCCCGGCCCCATTCCCTAGGCTTCCCAAGGTCTCCCGCTGCCCTTCCCTCTCTGATTATCCCACAAAGGCTCCGGCTTATCTTCCCAGCCGGCTCAAATCCCTGGAATCAAAAGCTCCCCCGTGGCAAAGGTCTCCCTGCTCCCGACTCCGGCGGCGCCGGGATCACCTTGGGAATGTGTCCGTTTTCTCCTCCTCCCTCCATCCATTCCCAAACCAATCCCAGGGAATTGTGGGGATGTTCCCAGAGAAGCTGTGGCTGCCCCTGGATCCCTGGGAGTGTCCCAGGAAAGGTTGGATCCCCCTGGGACAGCGGGAGGTGTCCCTGCCCATGGAATGGGATTTGCTCCATGAATCCCTGGGAAAGGAGCCGGATAACCCTGGGAATCCTGGCTGGGAGCTCATCCCAGGGAATGTCCTGGAGCTCATCCCGGGGAATGTCCTGGAGCTCTTCCAAGGAAGTTGCCTTTCCTAAAGGATTTTTTCCCCATGCATTTAGGAATATTTAGGAAATCCTGGATTTGAAGCTGAGGATGAGTCTGGGAATGGCTGTGAGATGATCCTGACCCCATTCCCATTCCATCCTGGCCCCATTCCCATCCCATTCCCATCCCCATCCGTCATTACCCCAGCATTCCAGAGCTGCCATCCCACCCTCCGGATCAGGGCTTGGATTTCGGGATCCCCACCCCGCAACTTTCCCCATTCCCTCCCATTCCCAAAGGCAGGATCCCCTTGGGATGAACGGATCCCAGTGCAGGGTCTCTGGGAATCCTCCCCTTCCGGCATTCCCGTTTTTCCGGCAGGTGCTGGATGAGCTGGAGGATCACCTGGGCAGATCCCAATATTTCCGGTTCCTCTGGTTCCCGCACAGTGACAACGTCCGGATCATCTACCAGGATCCCACCTCCAAGGCAGGTTCCCCCCCACCTTGGGATCCGTGGGATTTCGGGATTTGGGAATCATCTAGGATTTTCCCAAGCTTCCCTTTCTTGGGTGGGAAGCTTGGGATGGGAATTTCTTGGATGGCTTGGATGGGAATTTCTTCCATCCTGGAATCCCAGGATTCCCCTTTTTCCAACCCCCTCTTTGCCTCCTCCGGGGGATTGATCCCGAATTCCTGCTTTGCTTCCCAAATCCCGCTCATCCCCTCCTTCCCTCCTCCGGGAATTGCAGCCGCCCTCGTCCTCCTCCAGCTGGTTTTGGGATTACGCCGTGGGATATTATCTGCTGGAATTCCTCCTCTGGATCAGGTAGGATCACTTGGGATCGGGGATTTTTTTTCCCAGATTCTCTTCCCTGGGGTTTTTTTTCCCCCCTCCCCGGAATTCCAAGGGGAGATGAGTTAAGGAACAGCCGCAGCACCCCCTTGCCCAGGGATGCGGGAATTCCCGGCGCCTTTCCAAGCGGAATTCCTGGGATTGGCGTCAGGGGCTGCACTGCCCTCTGGTGTCCAGGGAAATCATGGAATCCCACCTCGGGCGCTGTCCCAGGGATTTTAAATCCCTCCGGGAATCCCTTCCATGGAATTCCCCACCTCCTGGGGGAGAAAGGATTTTTCGGGATGGGTTTGGGATGGAGGGATGGGATCCAGCCGGGACAATTCCCTGGGAATGTCCGGCTTGGAGAGGGGAAGGATCCAGGGAGAGCCTGGAGGCAATTCCAGAGGAACTCCAGGAGAGCTGGAGAGGGACTTGGGAATGCCAGGACACAGGGAATGGCTGGGAAAGCGGAGATTTAGGTGGGATATGGGTAAGGGATTCCTGGCTGGGCTGGAATTCCCAGAGAAGCTGTGGCTGCCCCTGGATCCCTGGGAGTGTCCCAGGAAAGGTTGGATCCCCCTGGGACAGCGGGAGGTGTTTCACGGGATGGGAATTCCCGCCCTTGGCTCAGCTCCGGGCTCAGATCCTGTTTTTTTTTCTCCTGCAGCACCTTCGTCCCCAGCCTGGTGCGTTGGATCAACCGCTGCTTCTTCCGGCTCCTCTTCAATTCCCGGCTGGAAAACGTGGCCCTGAGCCACCAGATCTTCACCTACGAGTGTCGCTTCCGGCAGCACGTCCAGGACTGGGCCATTCCCATGTAAATCCAATGGCACCTTCCCGGATATCCCGGGCTGGGAGCAAAGCTGTGGGGACGGGGATGGGGATGGGAGGCAACATTCCCACACAGAAGTTTGGAGGGGAGAGCCCTCTCCATCCCTGTCCTGGGCTCCCAAATCCAACCTTATCCCGGGATCCCAAATCCATCCCTTTCCCAGGAACCCAGATCCATTCCTGTCCCAGGATATTAAATCCAACCTTATCCCAGGATCCAAAATCCATTCCTATCCTGTTCCCCCGGATCCATCCCCATCATGGGATCCCAAATCCATCCCTGACCTGGGATAGAGAATCCATCCCCATCCCAGGCTCCCAGATCCATCCCTGTCATGGGATCCAAAATTAATCTCCATCCTGGGCTCCCAAATCCAATCCATCCCCAGGATCCCAAATCCATCCCCATCCCGAGCTCCCAGATCATGTCAGGCCATTCCCAACCCTTCCCCAGCTCCCCTGGGCTGGGGGGAGGCTGGAATTCCGTGCCAGGCTCTCATTTTCCCAGGCTGGGATGAGACTGGAATTCCATGACCGGCTCTTGGCTCCCCTGGGCTGGCGGGAGGCCGGAATTCCATGCCATGCTCTGTTTTTCCCGGGTTGGAATTCCATGCCAGGCTCCGGTTTTTCCTGGACTGGAGGCGGGTTGGAATTCCGGCTGGGGGAGGCTGGAATTCTGTGCCAGGCTGTGTTTTTCCCAGGCTAGAATTCCATGCCAGACTCTGGTTTTCCCGGGCTGGAATTCCGTGCCAGGCTCTGATTTTTCTGGGCTGGGAATTCCATGGAACTCTGGAATTTTTTCCCGGTGCAGCGGGCGGACCAAGGAGGCGCTGCTGGACCTGCGGGCGGCGCTGGAGGCGGATCCGGAGGTGGCCGCTCACTTCCCGGTGGAAGTTCGCTTTTCCAAGGGGGACGGGATCTGGCTGAGCCCCTGCTTCCGCCGGGACAGCTGCTACATCAACGTCATCATGTACAGGTAAGCCCCGGAATTCCCGGGAATTCCCATGGCCCGGGGAGTCTCCGATCCCGTTGGGATTCGGATTCCTGGGTGGAGGTGGTTTGGGGTGGAGGTGGAGGGGTTCCCGCCTGGAATTCTGACCTGGGGTCCCAAATCCCTCCCTATGCACCGGATCTGGGATGTTAAATATACTGGGATATAAAATATCCCGGGATATCAGACATCCTGGGATATCAGACCCATCCGTGGATGAGGAGCCAAATCCTTGGAGAAAGGGATGTGGCTGGGAGGGACCATTCCCACTGGGAATCTTTGGAGGCCCTTCCCCGTCCCTTTCCTGGGATTCCAGATCCATCCCAACCCTGGGATGTCAGATCAGTCCCAATCCCGTTCCTCTCAGAGCACTGGGATGTGCTGGGACATTCCAGGATGTTCCCTGGATAACTCGGGATGGGGGTTCCTGCCCAATCCATGTCCCATCCCTTTCCCAACCCTTCCCCAGTGGGGGTTTTCCAGGTGTTCCATTCCCTGCTCCCAGTCCCGCCAATTCCTTGCTCCCACTCTCAATCCCACAGATTCCCTTCTCCCAATCCCACAGATTCCCTACTCCCAATCCCATGGATTCCCCAATCCTGCAGATTCCCTGATCCTGTGGATTCCTCACTCTCACTGATCCCACTCCCACTAATTCCCAGTCCCGTGGGTTCCCTGATCCCACAGATTCCCCAATCCTGCTGATTCCCTGCTCCCAATCCCACTGATTCCCAATCCTGTGGGTTCCCTGATCCCGCGAATTCCTCGCTCCTGCTCCTGCTGATTCCCAGTCCTGCTCCCAACCCTGCTGATTCTCAATCCCATGGATTCCCTGTCCCCAACCCCACTAATTCCCTGATCCCGTGGATTCCCTGCTCCTAATCCCACTGATTCCCACTCCTGCTGATTCCCAATCCTGCTTCCAGTCCCCCGGGTTCCCTGATCCCACTGGTTCCCTGCTCCAACTCCCGCTGCTTCCCAATCCTGCTCCCAATCCCACTTATTCCCAGTCCTGCGCATTCCCTGATCCCACTGCTTCCCTGTTCCCAATGCCACTGTTTTCCTGCCCCCCATCCCACTGATTCCCAGTCCCACTGATTCCCAAACCCATGGATTCCCTGTTCCAAATCCCACTAATTCCCTGATCCCACGGGTTCCCTGATCCTGCTGCTTCCCCGCTCCCTCTCCAGCTGCTTCCCAATCCTGCGCGTTCCCTGATCCCACTGCTTCCCTGTTCCCAATGCCACTGTTTTCCTGCCCCCAACCCCGCTGATTCCCAACTCCCGCTGATTCCCCATCCTGCTCCCCATCCCACTGATTCCCAATCCCACAGATTCCCAATCCCATGGATTCCCTGCTCCAATTCCCACTAACCCCCTGATCCCGCTGATCCCCTGCTCCCACTGCCGCTGCTTCCCAATCCTGCTCCCCATCCTGCCGATTCCCTTATCCCAATCCCACTGATTCCCACTGATTCCCCATCCCGCTGCTTCCTGATCCCACGTGTTCCCGGATTTCCTGCAGGCCCTACGGGAAGGCCGTTCCCTTCCAGCGCTACTGGGCGACCTACGAGGGGATCATGAGGAAACACGGCGGGAGACCCCACTGGGCCAAGGTATTCCCGGGAAAACCGCCGGAAAACCGTTCCCTTTCCCCTTCCCCACCCTGATCCTCGCCGGAACGGGGCTCATGGAGAAGCCCCGCCTCCGTATCCCAGAGTTTCCCACCATTCCCAGTGGGAACCCAGCGTTGGGAACACCTTCCCGACACTGGAATTCCCTCTGGGATGTTTTTCCCATCCTTTTCCCACAGGCTCACAGCTGCACCAGGAAGGACTTCGAGAGGATGTACCCGGAATTCCACAGGTTCTGCTCCGTCCGGGAAAAGCTGGATCCCACCGGGATGTTCCTCAACCGCTACCTGGAAAAGGTGTTCTTCTGAAATTCCCTGCTGGAGCATCCCGGAATTCCCGGGCGCCGCATCCCCTGGGATTAGATGTGGTCCCGGCGCTCTGAGGCGCTTGGAATTCTCTCTGGGAATGCCGAGGCTCCGGGAAATCCGTATCCATGGAAATGCCTCCGACGCCCCAATAAATGCCTTTCCTTGAGCAGAATCCTGAGATTCCCAGGAATTCCAGGGTGTTCCCAGCCCCAGGGAATGTGGGGAGGGGTGTGGGAATGGAGACCCCAGAACCCTCGATATCTCAGGAATATCCTGGAATATCCCAGGAAATCCAGGATGTTCCAGGATTGCGGGACTTTTCCCGGCGTTCATTCCTTATTCCCGGCCCCACCTTTGAGGGACCCCCTTCCCGCCTCCCTCCGGAACCAAAGTATCCCAGGAAAATCCTGGAATTATCCTGGGCTGGATCCCACAAGGATTGACCCCAGATCCCACTCCATCCCTGGGTTATCCAAACATTCCATGAGCTTTCGGGATCCTTGGGAAGCGCCCATTCCATAGGGAGCTGCTCCAGTGCCCCACGGGACCCTCTGGATGAGGAGCCTTTCCCTAAAATCCCGCTCCGGGTTTTCCCTTGGGGTCCTGGAATCCATTCCAGGAGTTTCATCCCGAATTCCTGGAGGAGCCCCGAGGTCACGGATGGACCGGGAATGATTCCGGCCGAGGGAAACATCCAGGACAAGGATTAGGGATTTTTCCCGGCGTTCATTCCTTATTCCCGGCTCCACCTTTGAGGGACCCCCCTTCCCGCCTCCCTCGGGATCCCCCCAAAAAATCTCCTGGATCCGGCACTTCCCGGCAGTAGGTGGCAGGCTTGGAAAAGGAAACCAAATCCCAGGAAATGGACGTTGCTTGGAGCCCGGAATTCCTCGATTTCACTCGGGGGGGAAAGAGGGGGAAAGGGGCTGTTGGTCGTCCCGCAAAAAAATCCGTGTCCTGGGATGATCCCGAAGGTCCCTTTCCACCCAAACCGTCCCGGGATTGAGGGTGGGAAAAGTTGGAGTTTTATCCCTGATAACTTTGAGGGAACTTTGGGAGCTTCCTGCCGGGGATGGAGGAATGTTTGGAGTTCTGGAGCGTGTCCCTGGAAAAGGCCGGGATCAGGGAATGGCTGAGCGAGCTGGGGGGGCTCAGCCTGGGGAAAAGAGGGATCAGGGAGCGCCTGGAATTCTCTGCCAGGAGGGGGGAGCCGGGTGGGATCGGGCTCTGCTCCCAGGGAACAAGGGCTGGGATGGGAGGGAACGGCCTCAGGCTGGGCCAGGGGAGCTGCACTTGGATCCCGGGAACAATTCCCACCTGGAAAGGGCTGGGAAACATCGGGATGGGCTGCCCAGGGCAGGGATTGGAATCCCTTGTGGGGGGGGGGGGTGGATTCACTGCTGGGATTCCAGGATTCCAGAGGGGCTTTTTCCAAACTGAGCCTGTCCCGGTTCATCCCAGGGGATGCTCCAGCCCCAATTCCCATTCCCTGCCCCATTCCCGTCCCTTCCCGGGGCGTTCCCGGGGGGTGTGGAAGGGCTGGAATTGGGCGGGTGGATCCCGGCCCCTCTCCCGCCGCTTCCCACAAAACTCTCCCGTCCCGGGGCGCTTCCCCGCTCCAGCTCGGCTGCCCTTTTCCCGGGAATTCCCAACCCATGGGATCCAGCGCCCAGCTCGGGGGGTCCCCCGGCCGCGCCCCCTCCCCTGGCCCGGCCCCTTCCCTGGCACAGCCCGGGGATTGAGGGGAAAAAACCCTGGGAAGGGGCCGCGGGGATTGAGGGGAAAAAACCCTGGGAAGGGGCCGCGGGAATCTCGGCGGTGAGTGGGAAAAGGGGGACGCGGAGCTCCGGGAACGGGGAGCGGGATTTGGGGGGGGGAGGGAAGGTCTGGTCTGGCTCCCCTGGGATCCCGCTGTTCCCGATCCCCAGGGAGAGGGTCCTGCCCCGGTTCCCCATTCCTGGTTTTCCGAGGATCCTCCTTGTCCCGGTTTCCTGGGATCCCCTCGTCCCGGTTCCTCGGGAAACGGTCCTGCCCTGATTCCCCCGGGAGATGCTCCGGCCGCGCTTTCCCCTGTCCCGATTTCCTGGGATCCTCCTCTTCCCGATTTCCCGGGAGATGCTCCGACCCCGGTTCCCTGGGATCCCCCTGTCCCAGTTTTCCTGGCGATGCTCCTGCCCTGGATCCCCCTGTCCCGTTTTACTGGGATCCCCCTGTCCCGTTTTACTGGGATCCCCCTGTCCCGTTTTANCCGGTTCCCCATTCCTGGTTTTCCGAGGATCCTCCTTGTCCCGGTTTCCTGGGATCCCCTCGTCCCGGTTCCTCGGGAAATGGTCCTGCCCTGAATCCCCCGGGAGATGCTCCGGGTCTGCTTTCCCCTGTCCCGAATTCCCGGGATCCCCCTGTCCCGATTTTCCTGGCGATGCTCCTGCCTCGGATCCTCTTCTCCCGGTTTCCTGGGATCCCCTCGTCCCGGTTCCTCGGGAAACGGTCCTGCCCTGATTCCCCCGGGAGATGCTCCGGCCGCGCTTTCCCCTGTCCCGATTTCCTGGGATCCTCCTCTTCCCGATTTCCCGGGAGATGCTCCGACCCCGGTTCCCTGGGATCCCCCTGTCCCAGTTTTCCTGGCGATGCTCCTGCCCTGGATCCCCCTGTCCCGTTTTACTGGGATCCCCCTGTCCCGTTTTACTGGGATCCCCCTCTCCCGGTTTCCTTGGATCCCCGTGTCCCGGTTTCTTGGATCCCCCTGTCCCGGTTCCTCGGGAGCTGCTCCGGGCCCCGTTCCCCCTTCCTGGTTTTCCAAGGATCCCCCTGTCCCGATTTCCTGGGATCCCCCAGTTCCCGATTCCCCGGGGGATGCTCCAGTCCCGGTTCCCCCCCGTCCCAGTTTCCCTGGAGATGCTCCTGCCCTGAATCCTCTGTCCTGGCATTCCCAAGTCCCTCTCCAGCTCTCCCAGAGCCCCTTTAAGCTCTGAAAGCGGCTCCAAGGTTTCCCTGGATCCTTCCCTTCTCCAGCCCCGACATTCCCAGTTCTCCCAGCCTGGGTTTTGCTTTGGGAGCTTCCAACCCCCAAACTGGACATACCCGGGATAGGGAATGGGATGGGATGGAATGGAGATGGGGGAGTGAGGATAGGGATGGGACGGAAAATGGGATGGAAAGTGGAATGGGGTGGGAAATGGGATGGGGAATGAGGATAGGGATGGGAAATGGGATGCAATGGGATGGAATGGGATGGGAGAATGGGGATAGGGATGGGATGGAAAATGGGGTGGGATGGGAGATGGGATGAGGGAATGGGGGGATGGGATGGGATGGAATGGGATGGGGATGGGGGAATGGGGATAGGGATGGGATGGGAGATGGGATGGGATCCCAGCCCCACCCTGGCAGCAGATCCCCGTCTCCTGCTCCATCCCTGGACAAGGCGATTCCCAAGCCAGGCTCAGCCAGGCCGGGTCCATTCCCGGGAATATTCCCACACCCCTCCTCTCCCATTCCCATTCCCATTCCGGAACGCAGGAGGATGGAGCACAAGGCCGTGTCCCTGCGCACCTTCGGGGAGCGGGAAGGCGGCTCCGAGGAGCTCTTGGAGGGCAGGAGCCTTTCCAAGCTCAACCTCTGCGAGGATCGTGAGTCTGGGATGTGTCCCTGGATCCCTCGGGAATGGGGGAGATCCCGGGAGTTTGGGTGGCCGGGTAAATCTTCGGGATTTGGCTGCAGATCCTCAGGGAAGCAATTCCTGGTGGTGTGGCCCTGGGAGCTCCTGGATCCCTGGGAGTGTCCAAGGAAAAGTTGGAGCCACGCTGGGGTAGCGGGAGGTGTCCATGGAATGGGATGATCCCACCCAATTCCAGGATTCCATGGAAGTGTGTCTGTGGAATTCATTCCTGGGAGGTTCCCGTGTCCCCCTTTTCCAACGTAGGAATGACAGAGCTGGGCTTTTCCGTGTCCAGGATCTCCCTGGATCCCGGCACTGACTGGGATTGGGCTGCAATTCCCACCTGGAAAGGGTTGTCCAGTGGTGGAGTCCCCATTCCCGGCAGGATTTAGGATTCTTGTGGATGTTGGGAAACGCTGAGTTGGGCTTTTCCAGCCCCAAAGATTCCAGGATTCCACGAGGCTGTGGAAGCTGCTCTTGCTCCGAGCTTCCCGGAATTTCCACATCCATGGAATTGGGGCTTTGGTGGCAGTGGGGGGGTCTCACCTTCCCGTTTTTGGGAATGTGGAATATCCCTGGAGCTCCTGGGATTGGGAAAGCTTTGGATCCAGAGGGTGCATTCCCCCATCCAGGTGATCCCGGGGGGTTGATCCCAATCCCTAAACTCCACATTCCCGCAGGAATCCCATCCAGGAGCCATTCCCTGCCACCTCCAAACTGGGAAGGGCTGGAATTCCCAGAATTCCCAGCAAATCCCTTTCCCTGGCATAGCTGTGGCAGGGAGGGCTGGAGGCACCTCCCTGCCTTTGGAATTTTCATGGAATTCTGCCCGGACCTCTTCCCCTCATCCAAGCAGCCCCATTCCCATGGGAGAGGCGGTTTTTTGGGAAGGGACAGGGAAACCCTCATCCCTCCTGGATCCCAGAAAACATTCCCGGGGTGAAGGAGTCTCGGGATCATCCCTGGATCCTGCCGGAGGGGAGGTTTTTGAGTTGTTTTCCCCCCTTCCCGCATCCCGGGATCGGGGCGGGGCCGCAATTCCAGCTCCCCGGAGCGTGGGCAGGGCCTGGAAATATTTGGATTTCCCCTTGGTTACGGGATGGGCCGGGAAAAAAGGGAATGGGAGGGTCGGGGGAGCGGAGCCAAATCCCGCCGGGAGACTCCCGGGATCCGCTGGAAGGGCGGAAAAAAAAGGCAGGAAAAAACAAAACAAACAAAACAAAAACACCGGGATTTGGGATGGGGAGGAGCATCCCAACAGGAGAGATTCCCGGCGGGATCCGTGACGTTCACTCCCGAGTCCCCAAAGTGGGAGACTCCCTCCCGGTGTGACCCTTTCCCAGCCGGAGGCTTTTCCCTGGACCATCGGGAATGTCCGCGAAGCTTTGGGAAGGGCCGGGGACATTCCCAGTCCCTGGATTTTAGGGATCATCCCATTCCATGGGCAGGGACACCTCCCGCTGTCCCGGGGGGATCCAACCTTTCCTGGGACACTCCCAGGGACCCAGGGGCAGCCACAGCTTCTCTGGGAATTCCAGCCCAGCACAGAATTCCTTCCCAATCTCCCATCTAACCCTGGGAAGCCATTCCCTGTGTCCTGGCATTCCCCAGTCCCTCTCCAGCTCCTGGAGCCCCTTCAGGCTCTGGAAGGGGCTCCAAGGTTTCCCTGGAGCTCATGGTTTTCCTTGAATCCCTTGGAGCTGCATCCCACAGGAATTCTCTGCTGGGAAACACAACCCCATCCCAGAGCCATCCCAGCTCCAAGGAATCCTGGAATGGTTTGTGCGAGAAGGGAATTTAGGGATCATCCCATTCCATGGGCAGGGACACCTCCCGCTGTCCCAGGGGGATCCAACCTTTCCTGGGACACTCCCAGGGATCCAGGGGCAGCCCCTTGGGGACAATCCCAAGCTTTCCCCCCTCTCGGCATTCCCAGGCCCCCCATGATCCCATTCCCGCTCCGTGTGCAGGTGCCGGCAGCAGGAGGCGGGAATGCTGCGGCCGGATGGGATCCCTGACTTCCCTCAGATATTCCGTGCTGGGCCTTTACCTGCTCGTCTTCCTCCTCCTCGTGGGAATCTTCATCCTGGCAGGTGAGGGAAAAGCCTGGAAAAGCGGGAATGCCGGTGGGAATGTGTGCGCAGGGCAGAGGGGGAGCTGGGATCCAGCTGGAGATCCAAGGAAATTCCAGTTCCTTGGGAGCAAAGGCAGGAACCCATCCCAGCCCCAGAGCTGGAGCTGTTGGGATTTAACCTGGAATTCCAGCTGCAGGATCCGAGGATCCTGTGCTGGGAATGGTGAGCCCATGTTTGGAGCTGGAGCTGTTCCCATCTGGGAATTCCCGGGATAAGGATAAATCCCAGCTTCCCACAGCTCATCCCAAGGCTCCCATCTGCCTTTTCCCAGGTTTTGGTGGGGACAGGGATGGAGGAGCAGCTGGGGAACACCTGGAATCCCATCCCACACATCCCATGTTGCCGTGGGCTCGATTCCCCCCCGTTATCCTGGAAAATCGTTGGGAAAAGCCGGGTTCAATCCACAATCCCAGTTGCACCAGTGGGTGGGGGGGGCCTGGACTGGGACGGGGTGGGAATTGCCACCAGCTCCTCATTCCCACCTGCCTCATTCCCAGAGTTTATCCCATTATCCGTGGTGGGAATGGGAACAAAAATCCCCTTTTTCCCATTCCCAAATCCCCCCTTTCCCATCCCAAAATCTGTGTTGGGAATGGGAATGAAACTCCCCCTTTTCCATCCCCAAATTCCTCCCTTTCCCATCCCCAAATCCACGTTGGGAATGGATATGGAAACCCTCCCTTCCCATCCCCAAATCCAGGTTGGGAATGGGAATGAAATTCCCCCTTTTCCATCCCAAAATTCCTCCATTTCCCATCCCCAAATTCCCCCTTTTCCATCTCCAAATCCATGTTAGGAATGGATATGGAAACCCTCCATTTCCATTCCGAAACTCCCCCTTTTCCCATCCCCAAATCCAGGTTGGGACTGGGAATGAAACTCCTCCTTTTCCATCCTCACATTCACGTTGGGAATGGGAATGAAACGCCTTTTTCCCATTCCCAAATCCCCCCTTTCCCATCCTAAAATCCATGTTGGGAACAGATACGAAAATCCCCCTTTCCCATCCCCAAATTCCTCCCTTTTCCATCCCCAAAATCCAGGTTGGGAATGGGAATGCAGCTCCCCCTTTCCCATCCCCAAGTCCCCCCTTGGCTTCTCCCCCAGCCCAGGGAAGGTTTTGCCGGAATTCCGGAGCCTCTCCCAGGTTTTCTCGCCCGCCTTTGTTTGGATGTTGTTGTTGTTGTTGTTGGCCATGGATTCCATGGATTGTGCAAAGAAAACCCGGGACAAGCCGTTCCCTTCCTCCCTCCCCCCCATCAACCCCTTCCTTCCCAAAAAACCGACTCCAGGAATAACAACGACATCGGGAACCTTTCAATTCCCACCTCCGGGACTGGCGGAATTCCAGGAAAACTGGGGCTGGGATCCGGGAAAACAAGAGGGAGAAGAGGGGAAGGAGAGGAGGCTCTTGGGAATTCTTGGGAATGGCAGGGGATGGAGCTGGGGATCCAGGCTGGAATGGGACTCCTGGAGGGCTTGGATTTCCCATGGAAAAATCCCCATCCAGGGCTGGGAATTCCAGGATTCCTCGTCTCCCAGCACGAGGGCAAGAGGCAGGGAATGGTGGGAAGGAGGGAAGGCATGTGGAAGCAGAATTCCATGGGCAGGGACACCTTCCAGTATCCCAGGGATATTCCAGTATCCCAGCCAAGCTGCCCCTGGAATGTTTTGGGGCAGGTGGCCCGGGAATCCTTTGGAATTCAGCTGGATTTCCATGGAAAAGGGGGATGGGAACAGAGTCAGCTGCCGAAAAAACAGGGAAACCCCCCCTGGAACGGGATGGTTTTCCAGCCCCGGATCCGGGATGGATTTGGCTCATCCCACATTAAATCCCTGCCCTGGCAGAGGTTGGGATTCACATTCCCTGTCCCTCATCCCAGGAAAAGCGCCGCCCCCCCCCCCAGCCCACCATGAGGACTCTGATCCCATCCTGGAATTCTGGGAGCTGGTTCCGGGGCCAGGAGGGGTTTGGAGTCGGGAATTCTCTGCTGGTTGGGATGTAGGGCTTGGGAAGAGGGATGGGGCGGGTTCATTCCCTTGGGAAGAGCCTTTGGATCCAGGATGAGGATGATCCTGAACCCAGGGTGGGTTTATTCCCTCAGGAATCCCCGGGATGTGGATTCTCCAGAGCTGGGCTTTGGGAAGAACCCTGGAAGCCCCAGGATGTGCGATGGGGACGATCCCGAGCCCAGGGCTGGGTTTCCTCCCTTTGGGAATTGCCCTGGGATTCGGGATGAGGATGATCCCAAGCTGGGATGGGTTTCCTCCCTCTGGAAGAGTCCCAGGGTGGGTTTATTCCCTCAGGAATCCCTGGGACGTGGCTGATCCGGAGCTGGGCTGGGTTTCCTCCCTTTGGAAAAGCCCTGGCAGCCTCGGGATCCAGGATGAGGACGATCCCAAGCCCAGGGTTGGGTTTCCTCCCTCTGGGAATTGCAGCCCTTGGAAGTGGATGCTGGGATGGGTTTCCTCCCTCTGGAAGAGCCCCAGGATGTGGGATGAGGATGATCCCGAGCCCAGGGTTGGGTTTCCTCCCTCTGGGAATTGCCCTGGCAGCCCCGGGATGCGGATGATCCGGAGCTGGGCTGGGTCCCTCCCTCGGGAATTGCCCTGGCAGCCCCGGGATGTGGGATGTGGGATGTGGCCGTCGTTCCCGAGCCAGGGCCGAGCTCGGATCCAGGCTCCGTATCCAGGAGGGAGAAGTGGTGGTAAACACTGAATTCCAGAGCTCTGGATGTGTCGGGAGTGGGGAGAAGCCGACACTCTTCCCAGCCAGGCCTTTGCAGGGAAGAGATCCATGAAAAATTAGGGAAACACCTGGAAAATCCTTGGGGTCTTGGGGTGACGGGTCCCTGGGAGTATTCCAGACACCTGGATCCTTAAATTCCCTTTCCCACCCGAACCATTCCATGGCCCTTCCTTAAATCCCAGGATTCCCACAAGGGCTCCCAAGGTGGGATGGATTTTTTTGGGGGGAGGGAGTGTTGAGGTGGGAATTTTTCCCCCAACCACCACCCCCCCTCATCCCACGGGAACCCCGGGATCACGCCAACCTTCCCAACTATCCCTCCCCCCACAGTGTCCCGTCCCCAGATCTCCCGGGAAGAGCGGAAAACTCTCCTGGGAAACGTGGAGCGCCTCAACGAGACCCTGCGGGAGCTGCAGCTCCGGCTGCTCCTCCGGCCTTCCCAGGCGGAATTCCTGGAGCACGTCTGGAGGCTCCAGGACCTCCTGCACAACCACTCGGACTCGCTCTTCCTGCTCTCGGGGTCTCTCCAGAGGCTGGAAGGGGTTTTCCGGAGCCTCCAGAGCCGCCTGAGCCGGATGGACGCGGCCGCCGCCGACCTGCGGGACGCCCTGGGCCGCCAGGGCGACGCTTCCCAGCTGGAATTCTCCCGGCTCTCGGTGGAAGGGAACAGCAGCCGGCTGCTCCTGGAGCACCACGGGTGGCTGCTGGGCCAGCTGGGAGCGCGGATGGAATTCCTGGGGGAGCAGCTGGCGGCCCTGGGGGGCTCCGTGGACTCCATCAACAGGAGCCTGTCCTACGAGGTCGGGGCGCAGCGCTCCCGGCTGCGGGACGTGCGGGGGATCCTGGGGAACGCGGCGGAGGAGGCGCGGAGGGCCAGGCTGGCGCAGGAGGCCATGGAGGGGAGGATGAGGAGGGAGCTGGAGGTGCTGGGGAACGTCACCGAGGAGCTGCGGATCAAGGACTGGGAGCACTCGGTGGCGCTGGGGAACATCTCGGTCATCCGCGGTGAGAGGGGGACGGGGAGGGGATGGGGCGGGAATGGGATGGGAATGAGGTGGGATTCCTTCTCCATGGTCTGGAATCCATTCCTGGATTCTGGAGTCCCTTCCCAAGGTCTGAGGTCTGGATTCCATTCCTGGGTTCTGGATTCCATTCCTGGGGTCTGGATTCCATTCCTGGATTCTCGGCCCCATTCCCAAGGTCTGGATTCCATTCCCAAGGTCTGGATTCCATTCCCAAGGTCTGGATTCCATTCCCAGGGTCTGGATTCCATTTCCAAGGTCTGGATTCCATTCCCGGGGTCTGGATTCCATTCCCAGGGTCTGGATTCCATTCTCGAGGTCTGGAGCCCATTCCCAAAGTCTGGATCCCATTCCCGGGGTCTGGATTCCTTCCCTAAGGTTTGGGTTCCATTCCTGGGTCTGGAGCCCATTCCTGGGGTCTGGATTCAATTCCCAAGGTCTGGATTCAATTCCCAAGGATTCCATTCCCAGGGTCTGGAGCCCATTCCCGAGGCCTGGATTCCACCCCCAGGCCTCCTCTACATATTCCATCCCTATGCCAGAGTCAGGAATCCTTTTCCCTGTCCGGGTTGGAATCTTCTCCTTGTTCCTGGAATTTTCCACCGCCCTAAAAAAGATCAACCCCCCCCCCGTGGCCAAATCCCGGTGGGATCAGGGATGCAAATTCCCTCCTGAAGCTCCACCTCGCTCTTCCCTAGGGATTCATCCCACCTGGGGCTGGATCTGGATGATCCTTAAGGTCCCTTCCATCCCAAATCCTTCTGGAATTCTCTGGATATTCCCAACAATGCCTTCCCCCACCACCCCCTCTTCCCTCTTCCAATTATCCCATTGGGAACATCCCAATTTTTGATGAGAAGGCAATTCCCACTCCAGGGGAGTTTTTCTGGGATCAATATCCACAAATCCCAGAAAACTCCCCCCTGGGAGTTCCCGCTTCTCTCTGTGTTCCCATGAAATCCGGGATGTGATTCCCAATCCCACGGGAATTGTGTTCCAGGGCCACCGGGACCCAAAGGAGACCCCGGGAACGAAGGGATGGAGGGAGAGCCTGGACTTCCCGGCCTTCCCGGGCTCCGAGGTAAGGGAGACACATCCCAGGCTCTGGAATCCCAAACCCCACGGGAAAACACCTGGAATTCCCAAAAACCCTCCTGGAGGGCCCTGCGATTGTCCCAGCCCATCCCAGCGCTTCCATCCCTCGGGAATGACGTCCCTGTCACTGGTCCCGGGAGCATCCAGGTGGATATTCCCGGGATTCTTGAGCCCTCCCACGGCTCCAGGGCTGGAATTCCCGCTGGGATCCTCCCCGCTTTTCCCAGATTCCCGGGGAAAAGGAGCGGCTGGAAGAGCGGGAATGTGTCTCCATCCTCATTCCAGGCCTTCCCGGGGAGAGGGGACCCCCAGGCCCCCGGGGGATGAAGGGGGACCAGGGAGAGCTCGGCCCTCGGGGTCCCATGGGAATGAGGGGATCCAAAGGTAAGGAATTCCAAAGGTAAGGGATGGTCTTGGGAAGCCTCTGGAATGGTGGGAATCCGAGCTGTTGGGTTTGGGATGTCCTGGCATCCACAGGGATCTGGCAGGACCCCGCCCTGATTCCCTCTTTCCACGCCTCCCGTTTTTTCCCCCCATTTTTTCCCCGTTTTTTCCCTGTTTTCCCCCCCTGTTTTTTCCCCCATTTCCCCCCTCTGTTCCCTCCCCCTCCATTTTTCCTCCATTTTTTCCTCCTGTTTTTCCCTTGTTTTTCCCCCTCCCTTTTCCCCACCTCTGCTTTTCCCTGTTTCTTCCCCCCATTTTCTTCCCTGTTTTCCCCCCTTGGTTTTTTTCCCCCATTTTTCCCCCCATGTTTTTTCCCATGTTTTACCCTCCCGTTT